>JANTPZ010006730.1:0-13581 GCA_025593235.1 Vachellia pachyceras | reverse complement strand
TTATCCTAGTTCATAATCCAAAAAGATACCACCTTTGCAGAAAAACAGCAGGCCTTCAATATATGGTGCTTGCTGCTCACACACAGGGCAACATTCTGTAGGCTGAGTCTTTCAGCATGCTGGGAAGGAACTTCTTTGCTTTCCTAATTATTGCGTTGAGTTCTTTCAGATGGCTCAGATATGCAGAATCAGAACTTCCCCAAGAAGAAGGTAAGCCTTGGTTGTTGAGAAATTTTTTTTGAAACGTTGTAGTTTTCGTCTCCTCCCGTTAATGTTGAATGGTGTCGCTCATTGGGATATTGAGCAGAGATTTCAATTTGGATCCTTTCTGCCTTTGTCTCCATCGTCATACTAAGCTTTAGGCTATCCTTAAAAAAAATTTTATTTTGGAAATCCTTGCTTTCAGTCTCAAGTATATAAAAACGTTATAAACTTGGTTCTGATTTTGATTGCCGTCCAGACTCCAGACTTAGCCGATCTTGTTAGTGTGGGTTTTGCATAATCTTGAAACTTATTTGTTCTGTATGTCGCCTAAATTTTTGGGCTGAACTATCCAGTGTAGTTATGGTATCTTGTACAGTTATCTTCCGGTAGGAATATTCTGGTCTTCTCTTTAACTTTAGGTTAGACTGAAAGCTTATTATGTTATATCCCTGTTTTTTTTTATTATGTTTGGTTGCAACTTGCATCTTCATTAATTCAAAATTGGTTACTAGTGCTGAAACATAATTCTAAACTTTTCAGTGTGCTGTAAAATTGCAGAATTGATTCCTATTTTTCTATTAATTATTTAACGTGTTTGACTGCTTCATAAATGTGCATCTTAAATGCACTAAGCCCGATCTGTGTTAAGACTTAAGATGCTAATGTAAAAAATGGAGATCTTTCACATTTATTTAGGTAACAAGTAAGACTTGCTTTGTTATTCGCCTAGTTGTTGGCAACATTTTTACGTGTAACATGGGACTGATAGTTGAATATGTGAAACTGTAGTTCTATCTGGTATATTACGTCGTCAACCTAATGCCTGATTTCATAATATTAGCATGTCAATTCTGATTTAATTTTAATGTTACCTGTAATTTTGTTTTATTTTCTTGTGCCTTACAACTTATTTCTTTATGTCATGCTTATACCACCTCAAATATCATCCAGTTGATGCTCTTCAAGAAATTATTAGTACAATGGGTAGCACTTACTGGAAGTTTGATGGTGGCTCTTGTGAAATTGGAAGGGTGGGGTCGACTCCAGTGCCACCCGGTGGATCAAAAAGTAGCATTGGTTGCCAATGCTTTTCTGAAAATGGCACTAACTGTCATGTTGTAAGCATGTAAAGTTACTTTATCTTGTCCTTGTCTTTTCTAACTTATAAGCAATTCCTTCACTTTTTTTTTTATGCATTTCTGATTGAGTAAGCTCTTGTTGAATTTAAATCTTTAATTGTCGTAATGATTTTTGTTAGAATATTATGGACCTTGAATTTTGAAGGTCTGTCCGGTGATGACATTTTTTGTTTGATTTTTCATATTTTAGTTCGCTCAAGGGGTACAGCCTTCCTGGTGTGCTTCCACCCCAACTGGTCAAGCTTCCTTACCTTAAAGAAGTGTATGTGCTCCATAAAAAATGCTTAAGCACTTGCTTACTATTAGAATTTACTTTCTATTCTTTTTCCACTTTGAATTATTTGAGCTTAATACCTGTTAGTGTCAATACTTTATCATAGCCTTTTTTAGAGACATGAATTTTTCTTTCATTGTAGTGATTTTGCTCTCAATTACCTAAATGGTACAATCCCTAAGGCATGGACTTCAATGAATTTATCTTCAATGTAAGTTCTTATCTTCTGTTGTAAATTTTACACAGTTGCTTGTCTTTTCTTTTAACTAAACTTCATGTCTATGATATATCATGCAGCTCTCTTCTTGTGAATCGCTTATCAGGGGAAATTCCTAAGGAGCTGGGAAAGATGGCCTCTCTAACATACCTGTACGTTATTGAGCTTTAGTTTTTCTCATTCATTTTCTGAATTCAGGTTGATCAAAGTTCATTTTATGAAACTTTGTGTCTGTATGATTATTTTATTTTCATAACTGAGAGCTTCAACTGTTTAGGTCTCAGAGTTTTGTGCATTATTTCCCCTTTAGCTAGCTAGATAACAGAGAATTTCAATGCCCTAGTGTGTTTATCCTACTTTATCATCATCAATTTCTGAGTTTTATATTTTGTAATTCCTGACATTTCCCGTCAGGAGCCTTGAATCAAACCAATTTTCTGGTCTTGTTCCCCCTGAGCTTGGAAATCTGATTAACCTGCAGACTCAGACATCACTTTTGACTTCTTTTCTCTTCTGGAATTCTTGTGTTTTATTGTTGGAATATATTTGAAGATTCAACAATCTATTCTGATGGATTATAATGGCAACTTGTTTCAGGATTCTGTCATCCAATAATTTGTCAGGACATTTGCCAGTAACATTTGCTCAATTAAAGAACTTGACGGATTTGTATGCTCTTGGTTACCATTTTCAGTGTGTTCCTTAGGAAATAAATAATGATAGTGTTCTCTGATGAATATCATACTGTGGTGCACTGCAGTAGGATAAATGACAACAATTTCAGTGGAACGATACCTAATTTCATCCAGAATTGGAAGCTACTTCAAAGACTGTGAGCCTGAATCTCCATTTTCTCTTTTCTTTTCTTTTCTTTCCTTGACTATTTTTGTGCGGCTTAATTGTTGACAAATGGATAATCCAACATTAATGCTTATTTCCTCCTTTTTCTTCTCATCCCATTTTACCTCATTCAAGAGAAATGCATGGAAGTGGACTTGAAGGACCTATCCCAACAAACATATCTCTTCTAAGCAATTTACAGCAACTGTGAGTGAAGAGCCTCCTTTTTTGCCCTTTCCCCGTTTAATTGTTTTCTTCATTTCTAGTTCATATATTGTTAATTCTCTTATGATCGCCCAATTTTTATTTGCACAGAAGAATTAGTGACGTAGGTGGTCCAAGTCAGAATTTTCCTTCCCTAGGCAATATGACAGCACTGATAAGATTGTATGTTTTGTGCAACTTTTCTGAAACTATACATTTTTTGCTTTTGATAATGTTCAATTTAAAGTGATTAAAATTTTCATTTTAGGGTTTTAAGAAATTGCAATATTACTGGAGAGCTACCTTCCTACATCTGGACGATGCAGGACTTGGAAATGCTGTGAGTAAAGCGCTTGACTCTTATGTCATTAAAGCAAATACTAATGCATAAAGGCTACTCCTTTCATCCTATTTTTGTGTTGAAAATTTTACTATGTGACCAATTTGATTCCAAGCAATACTAGGCATCTCATCAGATTTTAAACTGAAACGTGGAATCACAAGTTGGGCTAAATGTGGTGACTAGTGATTCCAAGACTATCAGACTGTTATATGAAGTACTGTGTTTTCAAGTTACTTGTAGTGTATGAGGGGTAAATGAATGCATAAAGTAGGCTATATTTTTTAAAAAAATTAGATAAAATAAGATCCAGGAGAGAGAAATAAGTAATAAAAAGAGAACAAAGCAATTGTCAAAAGATATTATTTAGCATCTTATTTCTTGCAAGACAGAAAGTAGAACCATGCAAATCTTGATCTAGAAAAAGAATGTGTTTTTTTCTTTAGTGAATCAAATTATTAGAAATGTAATTTATCACCTCCACTCCACCTGAATTTTTTTTATTCCGTGAATTTTGATTTTTAGAACTTGATTTGACTGTTGAATCATATAATACGTTCATTTAGGTAATTGACTAATTGTCTTTCTCTTGTTGATATTTTATTTGTCATTTTTTAAACTTCTATTATCTGGTTCTAGAATGCCATGTCAAATACTGAATGCATGACCATTGATGATAACTTAATGCTGATTCTTAATTGAAAATAAATTATCAAAATATTTACATGCCACTAGTTCTGACTTCTGAGTCTTTTCCATTAGTGGAACTTTAATTGATCTAATCAATTGTCGCAGTGATGTCAGTTTTAATAATTTAGTTGGGGAAATTCAAGCAACTGCTGATGCAAAACATCTGAAATTTGTGTAAGTATATTGCCCTGAAGTTTATTTACATGGCATTAGAAGATTAATAACTTCTCTTTTAATCAATATAATCACTTGCTTACATGTGATAATATGGATATAATGAAGGATTGGAGTCATTTTTGTAATAGTACTCACGAGTACAGTTTGTGGCCAAAACTAAATCAGTTTTTAAGTAATGGCAGATCCTCCTGGTCTCCCTGAAATTTTGAAGTTTTCACCATTTAAATGATGACTGTTTAATCGATAAAACAAAAAACCTGTAAAATTTCCATTGTCCATTTTCGCCATCTTCTTGTGCTTTTCTTAATGAATAAATCTTCTAATATCCTAACAGATGCAATAGAAAGTTAGAAACACACTAAAAAGAGGTGGGTTAGTGGATCTCAACCCCTGAAATACTAGCTTCTTGTGGGTTTTATTGGTTTCTTTCCCAGCTAGGTGGTATGTTATATGTAACCTAAGAATTTGCTCAAAACCATGCACTCCAACATGCCCATTGTGAAGTATGCCGTGGTTGGCTGATTTCCTATTTAGTGAAATGTTAAGAATATGGCATAGTTAACATTTTGTATGATCTTTATCAGCTTTTTGACTGGCAACATGCTAAGTGGAAATATACCAGACTCAATCTTGAAGGCTGGAAGCAACATGTGAGTATCTTATTGTAGTCAAGTTATTTTATTTCATCTTTCTTTTACATTTGCAATGGATCCTTTACTGTGCTTTCAAGTATATTTGAGATGATATATTTTCCATCACTTGGACATGGGAAATTACAATTTAAACTCAATTCTACTTTATGTTTATCTGCTTCCGAGTTTTGTATTGGCTAAAATTTTCTATGCCATATTGTTAAGCATGTGGATGATTTGGTGACCATTTATTCATACTGTTTATTTTCATCCTTGAATTTAGTTTGATTACCTATTTCACTTTCCTATTTATGAATGTATAAACTAAATGGACCGATCTGAGATGATAAGATGCTACCATCTGGCAATTCAGGAAACCAAATTTATGCTTATGTTCATTGAGAAGAGAAATATCTCTAAAAGATTAAAGTTCTGTTTGATGCATCAATGGCTTTTAGTGCACTTTCTGATAAAATAATCAACAAAAAGGAGCTTTTGGTGAAGAAATCAGTCGTGATTAATTTTTGCAAACACTCTAAACACTGTTCCCAACTCATGAATATCACATACTCTTTTCACCTGAAACTCCTGCAAGTGTTATAGTTTCAAATTATTTAATGTTATGTGTGATGGATTTTAGTATTACTAGCATGTTTGGTCTCAGTGGAGAGCCCTTCAAAGTGTGATATAGGGGGTCCTGAGATCAAATGCTGGTATAACAACAAGAACCTAGAAAAGGAATTGTGATACTCTCAAATGCGTTATGGATTTTACACAGATTGAACGGTATGATCATATCTCGGATGTTATACTTTTAGTATTAATATTGGAAGGCTAATGGCATTTCTTTTCAATTCATGGGTGCAGTGATCTTTCTTACAACAATTTTACTCTAAGTCCTAATCAATCTGCTTGTCAAGATAATCTGTAAGAACGTGGAAAACTTTCCAATAGTTGTTTTTTATATATCCTCAAGTTTGGTGTTTTCGTAAATCTCTCTAGTTTTTATTGGTTAGGAATTTAAACCTGAATTTGTTTCAGAGCTCCTCAGGGCCCAATGATGTGTAAGCACCTACCTTTTAATTCTCCCTTTTGTTATTAGAAGTTTACCTTTAAACTATGATGGGAAATGGAGTTTCAGTGATTTTGTTCTCACTCATTATTATATATGACAGAAGGAGAGCTCTGCCGTGCATGAAGAATTTCAATTGTCCAAGATGTATGTAATAATCTTCCATATTTGAAATGCTGAAATGCTTTGAGTGACTGTACTAGGTCTCAGGAATTAAAGTTTCAAATATTAGATTGAGGCATTAATTTGCAAATGAGATTGTCAGCAACATTGAAATACATTCATAGGTTCGTATATTTTGTGAATCCTTTCCTATAAAATTAATGAGCTAACCAAAGTACTGATTTGAATTCACTATGGCTTTGAATGCTGACTATAATGAGTTGATTCTTTTTTTGGTAATAATATGATGAGTTGAATTTATGCTATAATCTTACACTCTAAGTTCTAATATTTGTGTCCGTGTGTCTATGAATATACCCCAACTCTTAAAAGACAAGGATGTCAAGTGATAATCATCTTTCAAGTTGCTTGTTGAGAACACAACTCCTTTGCTTTTTGATATTTTGGCTAACTTTATATTTTCCGCCTTTACCAGATTCAACTTGTTTGCATGTTAATAGTGGTGGAAAGGATGTGACTGTGATAGAAAATAAAGATCATTTTCTCTACACCGGAGATGGAGATGAATTAGGTGGTACAGCAAAATTTTATTATGACTCCAACAATCACTGGGGGTTCAGCAGCACTGGGGACTTCATGGATGACAATGACTTCCTAAATACACATTACACTTTGTTTCTGGCATCCTCAGATGTTCCTAATATATATGCGACAGCTCGCATCTCCCCAATTTCACTAACTTATTTTCACTATTGCTTGGAAAATGGGAATTATACTGTAAATCTACACTTTGCAGAGTTACAATTTACAAATGAGAAGACGTATAGTAGTCTTGGGAAGCGCATATTTGATATCTCTGTTCAGGTATCGGTCAAGCTAGAGAAATTATTTTGCATTTGTTCATATTGGGTATTATGAGATTGTTCTTTCTTGCAGGGAAGATTGGTGCGGAAGGATTTCAATATTGAAGATGAAGCACATGTTGCTCGAAAGCCAATTAAAATACCAATATATAATGTAAATGTGGCAGATAATGTCTTGGATATTCGATTCTATTGGGCTGGCAAAGGGACTACAAGAATTCCTAACAGGGGAGTTTATGGTCCCCTCGTATCAGCTTTATCTATTGTTTCTGGTGAGTTACATGTTTCTATTTTTTTTTGTTGTGTTATTCTCAAGGATGATTTTTGGCGCATTTGATACCAAGGCAATATCACCTGTTTAGATCATGTATCACACTTCCAAATTGTGTATTTTTATCCAAGGGCTTTCGTGAAGGACATTGTCATAACGTCTTCTTTCAGCCCTTCTGTTTTGATGTTGTTTCTTTTATAAAAGTAACCAGTTTGCAAACATAGTTCCCTCTTATAACATGACTAACATGAGACCTTGTGCTTTGATGTTGGGCTGACCTATAAACTCCCCATAGCAAGGTTGTCCAACCACATTTCTCTTGCATCAATCTGGAACAAAAGTCGTTTCACTGATTCTGACATCTCATAATCTTGTTAGTTTCATCTTTTCAATGATATCTGGGCTCTGTTCAGGTTTCTCAGATTGGCAGATCTGAAATTTAAACTCTGAAAACCTTTAGAAAAATGGAAAGAAAAAGGAAACAGGATTACTCACCTATCCTGTTGTTTTGTTTTCTGGGAATGTTAGGCTAAAAATTTCGGTGTCATGATCCTCTCCTGAATGGGGATGAAGTAAACATACGTTCCCACCCATTGATGGAGTCATTTTTGACTCTGGCTTTCTGTTGGAAAGCAATCTCACAAGCTAATTGTGGCACTGAGTTTTGACTTTTGTTCCTTAGAACGGAAGTGTTGTCTTATGATGTGCCTTAGACTCACCAAGTGTTCCTTAATAATATTATCAAGGGCCTAAAAATGGATTCTTCCCCCTTTCTAGAATTTTTAATTAAATTAAAGTTGCATTTGTTATAACCGTATGTTGACAATTGTTTTTCTTGGGCAGACTCTAAACGTTGCTCAGATGGCCCAAAGAGGGGAAGTGCTAATATAATGATTGGAGTTGCGGTTGGGGTTGGGGCTCTCTGCTTAATACTATTTGTAGCGGGACTCTTTTGGTGGAGAAGCCACTTCGGAGGAAAATCTGGGAGAAAAAAGGGTAAATACCATCACGTTATTCTGAAATCCATAATTCAAGATGCTGCAAGTTTTCATGAGGAATAAAGGATGGAATCTTTTGAGGGGTTTAAATACTAGTTATTCCTTTGAGAACTTCTTTGACTTTTGACTTATTACACAGGTGCTGATGGACTAGATTCTCTTGTGGGAACATATAGCCTAAAACAGATAAGAGATGCAACTGATGACTTCAGTCCTGATAACAAGTTAGGGGAAGGTGGTTTTGGTCCAGTCTATAAGGTATTTATCCTAAACAACATTAAATTTCTCCAAAGGCTTGACATTTGTGACATTCAAGAACATGTAAAATGATAAATATAAAACTTGGCAATCTGGTTATAGGGGCAGTTATCTGATGGTACTTGGGTAGCAGTCAAACAACTTTCTTCGAAGTCCCGGCAAGGAAACCGTGAATTTTTAAATGAGATAGCCATGATATCTTGTTTGCAACACCCCAATCTTGTAAAGCTTCATGGATGCTGTATTGAAGGGGATCAACTATTGTTGGTTTATGAGTACTTGGAAAACAATAACCTTGCCCGTGCTTTATTTAGTAAGTTTCTAAGTATCTTACTTTTGACACTTTTGAATGGCTTTAACATCATTGTCTCTCCTACGAGCAACTTAATTAATGCAAGTCTTTTCTTCTTCTCCAATATTTTCAACAAATATTTTATTGGTGCAGATGGTTTACATATTAAATTAACTTCTTTATGTCATAGGCCACAGAAATCCTCTTAAACTTGATTGGCCTACAAGGCTTAAAATCTGTATTGGCATAGCAAAGGGTCTTGCATTTCTTCATGAAGAATCAGCGCTCAAGATTGTTCACCGAGACATCAAGGCCACTAATGTGTTATTGGATGGAAATTTAAATCCTAAGATATCTGACTTCGGACTAGCTAGGCTCAATGAAGAGGAGAAGAGCCATATTAGCACCCGAGTGGCTGGGACTATGTTAGTATTCTCCATTGATGATTCAACTTTGATTAATGTTTCCTTGCTATTGATAAATTACAATCTATCTCTTTTTTTGTTTCTTTTGCAGAGGATATATGGCACCAGAATATGCATTATGGGGTTACCTTACAGATAAGGCAGATGTTTATAGTTTCGGAGTTGTGGTCTTGGAAATTATTAGTGGGAAAAGCAACAATGATTATATGCCAAGTGCTAGTTGTGTTTGTCTTTTGGATTGGGTATGCTACTCTGCTGCAATCCTCATCCTTGTTAGCTAAGTGTATTTGTTAGGATTTGTTTTAGAAGGGAAGAAAAAATTTGGTTTAGACATTTCCTTCAGCTCAAATTCTGAGAAAGATGCAAATACACTTTGTCATTTGCAAACACCTTCAACTTCGGATACGAAATTTTCATCCTTCAGCATTTAGGACTTCTGGGATTTGGGCTTGAGACATTATATTAACGTGCAAAGCCTTTTCAGTTTTTTAATCTTTTAACCAATCTCACGTATAGTTCAACCAATGAGAGCATGCCGTGTGAATAGTGAAAGGGTGTGAAGTAGCTTCTATAGTGGACAAAAAGTTATGAAGTCTAAAAGCTTAGGCGACTCATGTTAAGTGACTTGGGTTGAAGGGAGTGTTTGCAAAATGGCTTAAATCTTTTCTTTACTTTACTTTCCCAAAAATACAGACAATACCTGAAATGAACTTACAATTTTGGTTGTTATCTGATGCAAAAAAAATTCTATTATCACATTGCAGGCATGTCATTTACATAAAAATGAGAACGTGATACAGCTGGTTGATGAAAGGTTGGGATCTGAGTTGGACACAAAAGAAGTTGCAGCCATGGTGAAAGTGGCTCTTCTGTGCACTAACGCATCACCATCGCTTAGGCCAACGATGTCTGAAGTCGTGAACATGCTCGAAGGAAGAATGAACATTCCTGAAGTTAACCCAGAGCAAAATGCCGGCGAAGATTTGAGGTTCAGAGCCTTAAGGGACATTCAAAAGCATAGAGAAAGTCATAGCGTGAGCACAAGCCAAACTGAAAATTCAACAGATGCCATTCTAAATAGCTTTCCCTTAACATCTGACCATGACTTACATGGGATACGCTCAGAACCATAAATACAAATATAAAATATCAATAATGAGCCTTTGTTATCTTTAAGGCCATGACAGTGCTTCTTTAACAGACAGCACTTCTTTAACAGACAGCAGACAAGTTCTAGCCCTATCCTGATAATTATCAAGTTTTGACAGTTTATTCTCAAGACACAGGTGAGTACTTATTATTGAATGAAATGTCCCCCATGTATCCAAGGTGTATATAAGTATACGAATTCTGTACAGTTGTAAAGTGCTGTATGAAGCATTTGGTTCATTGAATGTAATAAAAAATGCAGTACAAATTTTTCGCCTCAACAATGCGTCTTTGGTATGTCATTTTTACTGATGAATGCCTTATCCATTGCAAACGTGCGCAATATAATCCAACACAGATTATCTTCCTAGAAAGGATTCGTATAATATATTTATATTCACAGATGACAGATCTATCGCCAACCTCCATTATGCCGAGAACAGAGAATCTTGTCTTTCAGTAAAGGAGAGTACGAGGAGGGAAAAGAAAAGGAGAGAGCCAATGCCCGATGAAGTAGCTGATAACTTTCTTCCCACTTGGATGTGTTACTTCAAAGTTTTCATGTTGAAGGAGAGGATCAAAATGTGAAGACTGACTCGGAAGTCAGAATTTTGAAGTTTATATATATATATATATATATATATATATCAAATTAGCGTTCTAATATAACTACATGGGTTAGTGTTCAACCGTTCATAGAAACATGGCTTAGTTAAGGAATGAAGAGAGCAGGTGACTATTCATACTCTTCATCGGAATCATTCGTAGTAAATTATGATGAGAACAGTGTGTGGATTTTTAAAGACCCTATGCAACTTCCAGTCTTTTCTTCTTATAGTTGAATTTAATAATAATTCGATGATTTATTAATATACCAACTAATTAATATTACTCCATCTTTAATATAAAATATATTTTTATAAAAAATTAAACAACAAATTAGTTTATATTAATAACATACAGGAGAGTAAAAATTGCATGCATGATTGTATTTATTACCCATCCAATCCATACCTTCTTTAATAAAAATATTTCAATTATCCCATTATTTGGATCCCATACCCTATAAATTTCTTTTGATTATTTTTCATTATCTTTTTAACATATATTTGTGTATCCACAAAAAAAAAAAAGAGAGTGCCGAAACATACCGATGATATGGCACTTTAGGAGTTGCAACTATTTATCTCTTCCATAGGCTAATTTTAACTATTATTTTTGATTAATTTTAATTACCGGTTTATATATCTTACATATTTATTTTTTAACTAATTTTAATTATCAATTTATTTTATGTGATTTATGTAATTATTGCTTATAGAAAATACATGATGGAGTAGAATCTTTAGAGCTTCATAATTTTATTTAGGTAGTTGTTATTTATAGAAAGTACATGATAGAGTGTAATATTTGAGCTCTACGAGTCTGACGATGAATACAAGCAAACAAATTGAAGATTCACGAGTCCATTCCTAACTCCTAAACCAATTTTAATAATAGATAATTTAATAAAATATAAAAATTTTAGTATGTTCTTATTATTTAATTAATTGTTTTCAAAAATCTGGAAGGTCTCAGAACATTGACAGATTTCTACTTTCGATAGTAGAACGACAGTGAATTTTAAAAATACAAAAATTAAGATGAAATTTAGATAAGTTACTCATATCAATTAAATCTAAAGAATAATTTATAAATTAAGCATTTCAACAACAATAGTAAATAAGGAGGAGCAGTACACATTTTAATTACTTCCTTGCTTCCTCTCGTAACCTGGAAACTCCGATTAAGCTTGGCACGCTTCTCATCTACTGAGGGTGATTCCTGCAACAAGTTCTCAATCCCTCCAGCGACAGACATCAACCCAACAGTTATCTACTTATCCAACTCTTTGTTCACTAAATTGTTTATACTCAGCTGCAGATGCGATCAGTAAACCAGCTGTGGCAGGTTGTGAAGAAGGAGGAGCATCATCAGATGCTGCTGAGGCAACCAGAGTCCAATCAGGAGGCAGCGGCGGCAAAGGAGCGTACACCACCAGCTTCCTCCTTATATCCCACGGCTGCGTCTTCCTCGGCCTCGTCTTCATATGGTGCGCCGTCCCCTTCTTATTCGGCCTTGACGAGCACTCAATCGCCAACCCACCTCCCTCTGTTCCCATCCTCAAATTCCCGAACGACGGCGGCGAGGACAAGGATTGAGTTGGAATCAACAATCTGGAGCCAAAAATAGACGAACAGACATCTTCACACTCTTATCACCTCCGGTGCTCAGAGAGATAACCTCTACACTTTCTGCGGATCTTGCTCATCCTATTCCATTTGCATCTTATAAAGACATCTTGAATCCCCAAACTAACCTCATTGTCTTACCCATAGAAGACATTGAAGTCGATCGCTATCTGTCAATGGGAAATTCATTTTCACAGGAATCAAATGACCAACCCTAACTAGAGCACACCGGTTGAATATTTTTGTAATAAGTTGGACATGTTTTAGTATATGCCCAACAACATGAGAGGAAGTGTTAAAATCGAATAATTAGGGATTGTGTTATGTAATTAAGAGACGAGGGATTAGACAATCAAGAATTAGTTAATTAATAGTACTAAAAGTTTGTTTGAAAGCTATTTTGAAAATAGCTTTTACAGACTCCGAGGTAAAACTTAGGTTTTGAAGAATAGATTTTGGAAAATAGCTTTTACAGATTCCGAGGAAAAACCTAAGTTTTGAAAAGTGATTTAGAGCTTGTTTGGATGTAAGGTTGAAAACAGCTTTTACAGATTTCGAGGCAAAATCTAGGTTTTAGAGAATAGATTTTGGAAAATAGTTTTTACAGATTCCAAGACAAAACCTAGGTTTTGAAAAGTGATTTATGTTTGGGAAGTTATTAGCTTTTACAGATTCCGGGGCAAAAAAGTGGGTAGGAAAGAGGAAAGTAAGAAAGAGAAAGAGAGAAAAAGAAGGAAAGAGGAAATAAAAAAGTAGGAAAGAGAAAATCTATGTTTTAAACTGAGGTTTTGTAACCAAAATAGCTTTTAGGAAAAAAAATTTGCTTGGACAAAACCTCGGTTTTGAGGTCAAACTTAGATTTTGAAACCAAATCTAGGTTTTAAAAGTGGTTGCCAATTTGGATGTGAAGTTGAAAATAGCTTTTACAGATTTCGAGGTAAAACCTAGGTTTTGAAGAATAGATTTTGGAAAATAGCTTTTACAGATTCCGAGACAAAACCTAGGTTTTGAAAAGTGATTCATGTATGGGAAGTTATTAGCTTTTACGGATTCCGAGGCAAAAAAGTGGATAGGAAAGAGGAAAGAGAAAGAATGAAAAGTACGAAAGAGGAAAGAGAAGAAAGAAAAAGTAGGAAAGAGGAAAGAGAAAGAAAGAAAAAGTAGGAAAGATAAAAGAGAAAG
>JANTPZ010006729.1:0-18368 GCA_025593235.1 Vachellia pachyceras | reverse complement strand
GTTGGGCTGCGTTACTTCATTTTTCCCTCCATAAGGTTATCATGCATGCCGTAAATTACCAACCGACAAAGTTCGGTCCAATGGAATGGCTCATTTCTTATAATCTGATGAATCAAGATTTTAACTTTTTGTTAGAAGATGTGCTTACATTTAATGCTCGATTGTGCCTCGAATATGATTTAGCCAAATACATGTGCTTTCAATATAAGAAGCTTCAATTGTTTAAATACGATGTTGAGTTTGAATATGTGCTGAAGTAAAAAAAATATTTGGACTTTGTGACAGTTATTTATAATTGGTACGAAAATGCTCAAACCAGACCAATCATATAGCAATATTATTAGTTTGATTGGAGTTTCTACTAATTAAGTGGGAGAATTTACTATGCAATCCCACGTAAAGCTATTTAATTATTAAAAGGTCTCTTGAGTTATTAATGTACCATGAGTCATTGTCATTGTAAAACTAATTACTATGTAATTAGTTTGATTTGGTAATATCATCATTATTGTACTTAATTTCCTTCTCATTAGTTCTAGTGTTTGAGTGAGGTTATAAATAGCCTTAACATATCTCATTGTAAGCAGTTATTTAATTTGAAGAACTAATATTATCTTTCTGCATCTCTGAATCTCTCTCCGATTATTCTTAATTCCCCAGTCTCTCCCAGCATTTCCCCTTCCCCCTTTTGCATCATAAGGTGTGTGTTTGTACGTGTCTGTATGTGCATTTCAATATTCCTTTTTTATCCAGATTTGATGAATTAATTGAATATTCCATAGCATTGTATATATTAACAAGTATTATTATCTCTTATCATTAATATAAAACCCATTTGATTTAGAAGGGATTAAAGAAGTTACATAAATTACTTAATTATAACGTATATTACATGATCTCTCTGAAATACTTATTTGAATAATGAGATTATACATCAGTTTATGAGGTAGATTAGTTTGAAGAAAAATGATAAATATAATTACTTTAAACATTTTTCCAAATTAATGAATTGGACCTTTATAAGATCAGAGCTAGTAATGCATACTTTAAACACATCAAGGTGATATTGTCGTCCCTCTTCCTCACGAATATATTAACGTCATTGCTCAATCAATAACCAACTAAAAGGGTAGGGCAGAGAAGTAGACCTTACTTGTAAAACATTAGCCCATCTCATCAAAGTATTAATAGCAACCTAAGCTTAAAAATATGATCTGCGCGATATCTTTGTATAATCCAATTTCAATTATAGTTTGGTATAATAAACCAAGTTAAATAAACTACATTGACTGAACCAACACACACACACACACACACACACACACACAAAAGTCGAAGTAAGTTTTCTGCGTGTCAAAATTGGTTTAATCAGTTTAATTGCTAGGTTTGATTTAATTGATCTAGTTAGAATTGAATTAGAAACAAATTAATAATGATGTTTTCCGGCATTATATGATTGAAAAATTCAACGAGCCAGTAATGATATGATAATATTTTTAGCAACATGTTCTTGAGATTGATTGACATAATATCCTTTTCTTTTTTGAGCTGAAAGGAAAGGTGTGTGTGTGTGTGTATTTTTGAAGGATTAAGATGTATTTAACACCTCAAATATTTTTATATATGCATTCAATATTATAAAATATTTTGTGGTCCCTAAAACATTTCTTTAAGTGCATCAAAAATTCTAAACTAGTTTAAGTGTGCCCAGCACCAAAAATTGTGAAGAGAAAATTGGATGTGCAAATATTTCAGGGTGTTAGATGGATTTAAAAAATATTTTAATATGTTAGATTTACTATGAAATACTCTGATGTGTTGGATGCAACTGAAAAATAAAATTTTGACTTAATAAAAAATCTTAAAATAAAAATTAAGTTGCTACAATTAATAAACAGCAATAAATGCAATGAAAATGCAAAACCAAAGAAATTCTTCTACTCGTAAGAAAATAACTCAGTACAACTCGATTTTAGTCTAAAATTGAACAAATCAAGCCTATAAACACTTCTATGTATCCATTCATATCACTTCTGCAGTAAACTATATTACATACATATTTCGTAAATAAAATCTTCCTCAAGTAAGCATTCCAGATATATACTGCAATCTATCATATATATAACTGCAATGCTAATTCTGGTAAGTTCACATTATGTTCTAGCACTAAAATAATGCACTGTCTATATGAATAAAAAAAATACAATATCTCCACCAATTAGGTCCTTATATATATATTGTACGTCTCTAGCAGGAAGCTCATCGATCCGGTACTCATGTCTTTGTTCGTTTCAATCCATTGCTAAATGAAAAGAAAGAAGAAGCATCACCTTGGAGAGCCAAGTTTGGAATAAGCTGAGGTGAAGCTTCTCTAACGTTGTTATAATCATGACCCACCACCACATGCTCATAACTCATATTGTAAGCAGAATTGTAGTACTCTAAAACACCAGATCCATTAATATTCTTATTAGCTATTATTGTAGAGCACGTGTCACGATCATTACTACTTCCCATTTGGTCCTTGGCCGCTTTCTCATAAGGAAGATGATCCTTAATCCTATTAATGGAGGAAGAACCACATTGTCTTGGTTGCGTCTGGTAGAAAACCTTGGACACTACGAGTTGTCCTTCTCTCTCTTCTTCGTTGGTTCCAAGGTGGTACTGATGCATAACCCAGCTTGTCTTCTCGGGCTTCCTTTTTCTGCCATAGTTTGTGTAAAGCACAAGTATCTTCTTGAAGCCTTTGAGTGTGCCATTATTGAAGACTGGTCTTGTTTTGCCTGTTTTATGCCATCTTGTTTCACCTCCTTCTTCGTCTGAACAATGAACCTTTCTTCGTTTTCTTGTTCCCGTTGTGTATGCTTTTGATGGTCTGTGGAAGAAGTGCCGAATCTGCCCATCTTTGCTTACTCCTGCACCATTTCATGTGAAGGATATACTTAATCACTGAATTTTTTTCTAGACACTTGTATCCTCAGATCCGGGAGGAAATTGTTATAAAATTCTAAATATAGGCACATCTATTAACTGAGATTCAAAACGGCCATTGGTAATTAATTACTGTTTCGTTCCCATCAATCACGTCTATAGTTGATTACACGCCTACCTTCTCAATCCATTTTTCAACAATCAATCTTGGAATGATGGTTTGTATAGAAAAATAATATTCATGTGTTATGTGTTTTTTGTTGTTAGTATTAATGACTCAGATTAATCATGCATGCTCCTTTTCATGATTTTAAAATGAAGACAAAACATATTCCTCATCAGTTTGATTTGTTGATTTTTATCCATATAGATAAGGAAAAAAACACTTGATTTAACTGTGCAGTCCATGAAAATGTTGACATATAGTTAGATCAATCTTGTCCTCAAATTGTTAGGTAACATTCCATATTTCAAACAAGAAGTTATAAGAATATATGAGGAAAAATGTGTGTTTAATTTGGTTTGACGTTGAAAATCATGAAAAGAGGCAGTGATAGATAATACATTTGGTGATTGCCAACATAAAACTAAATAAGCCAAAGAGGATCCAAATATATAATTAAAAGACTAATCTATTACTACCTCTTGTTCTTGATCTATCTAAGATCGTTACAAATTGCAAGCACATTAAACAGCAATATATCTTGAGTATTATATCCATCTGCTTAGAAAAGTTTAATTATAAACGAATACAAATATCTTTTCATAAGCATTAATTGAATCTTGATTGATAGCAAATATTATCTCTGCTTCTGAATTATCAGGTGAGTTAACTATATGCATTGTCATTTTTTCACAGAATCTTACATATAAAATGCATTCAAGTTGTGCATATAAATCCATTTATAAAAATTTAGAAAACAAAACATTATTTTTTACATTTGTATTCTCATGCATCCCCTCTCTCTATATAGCTTGTGGAATAAGATATCGGCTTGCAAAAAGACACAAAAGATTTTTAAAAAACGAAAACCCTTTATTTTACATATAATATATTATCCGTATTATCCACAAGAAGTTGAGCCCTTATCAGGACTAATAAATTTAGCAACTGCATTTTACGCTGTGTGTTGGTAGGATTTCATTCAACATTATTAAGTTCATCAATGTACCATAGTGTTTTCACAATTCTGTTTAAAATTGTGTTTTGGATTTGTAGCCATATATGAACTTAATTTGTTGGTAATTGGATATTAAGGACTTGTTAACGTTAATTAACATATTGCTTGCTATTGAGTTTGATAGCTATATATGGCCAACTCTGGTGAATAATAAAGGTACATATATATAGGTATCATATCAGGCTACAGATCCTTTTCATTTCATTTTCTAATGCTTACACACGTACACAGAGTATTATTACTTTTATATTTATCTCCAAATCATTCAATTAAGAGTATTCTGCTATAAAACCATCTAGGCATGATACGTATACGTGGATAAAGTTTAATACATTATTATTTTCAGCCCGTCGTAATTACTATTTAATAATGAAATAATTGCCATTTCTAGAGCCTGAATTCATGCAGCAAAACCAGGCCATATACACTGACCCATCTCAATCAATTAAAACCCCTCAAAAAATGATGAGAATGGACTATATAGCTAGAGTATTTCAAGATGTAAGCGAACAATAAGAAGAAAAGAAGTGAGGAATATAATAGGTTAAATTGAATATATATATATATATATATACCTGGTAGCTTTTCTGGGTGTGTGTAACAGATACCATTCTCGCCTTCAAGAGTGGGAATGAACTGATCAATAAGAGGATGAAGCTTACGGACATCACACTCAACCTTGGCCTCCAAATGTTCTAATATCTCTTGCTCGTTCGGATCAAACTTCACCCCAGATGGCAGCCCCGGCAATTCGTTAATAAGTATGTCACCCTTTTTATAATTATTCACAAAAGCAAAATAATTAATATCACTTAATTTATTTTCCAATACATACATATATACATATACATGTAAAAATCTTAATCAAATAAGAATCCCAAAAAGGTTTGTTTTATATCAAGTACCTGATCTTGAAATTCTAGCGTATGTCCGCATGAAGGGCAAGTTATGGTTCGAGTTTCAGAGGTTTTGTTGGGGTTTGTAAATTGAATCCCTTCTTCATCCTTAGACTCATTGCACCATGTCATGATCTCTCTGAGCTTCCTGCTATTATAAGTTCATATATCCCTAATTAACCACAGCTTTTTCTTGTTTTGGGCGTAGGTTTCCTCCTCCAGCTCTATCACCGTACACCACCAACAGCTTCCTAAATCCTAATACATGAAATTAAAAGGCATAAGGGAAAGAATATTAAAAAGAGTAAAGCTAGCAGCTTAATTAGCTTGTCTCCTTTGGAACACACGTTTTCCCCCTGCATCACAACAAATTGAACCACCTCTCTATATATTTACCAGAAAGAGAGACTCTACTTCACTCCTTTTGCTTTTCTCTGCTTCTGATTCTTGTGTATGATTCAATGATTCAAGTGATGGACTGTACATGTGGTGTCGCAAACTCCTTCAGAGAGAGAGAGAGATTTAAGGTGTGAGGAGAAAAGGGCATAAGTAAAGATAAAAAGAGAGGGTCGGGGAGAACAAAGTGTGATCTAGAAATAGGGAAAAGATTGCCTGGACTTCAAGATGAATTTATTCCCGTACATACGCCTGTATCTCGGAATAAATGCGCCCTTATGGGGTAGGCATACCTTGACTTTTTTGTCTTTTAATTAAACTTTATTATTAACTACTATTGATATTGGTCGTTAACATGACATATGGGTAAAAATTAGAAATTTTACCGAAAAGAAAATTACTATACCGCTAACTCATCAGATTGTTAAAGAAGGTTCAAGTTAAAAAGGAAAGGAAAAAAGAGAGAAAGAAATTAAAGATGGTGGGTACCTAGGAAAGAGTGGAGATGAGGCAACCTGATATTCTTCATGGGACGTTTCACCTCTTGATCATCAATTGTATATGTGTATATATATATAGAGAGAGAGAGATGTGGGAATTGATCAGCTTCAGTTTGAACATAGAGTGTACTTAAAGCTATGTTGAAATTCAATAACATACGAACCAACAACGAAGGATGTTAACACGTTGGTTTCATTTATATGTATATGTAACTTGCACCGAACTATCTGTACTGTATATATTATTCCTAGTAACTTATTCATCGTTTTCTTCACGTAGACTTCTTATTTTAAGTAAAGAATCTTTCTTTTTTTCTTCTCTCTCTCTCTCTCTCTCTCTCTGTGCCTTCGCACCCTAGGCATCCATCGCATCTTTCCCATTTATTTCGCCAGAAGTCGGGATCAAACGAAACTACGTTCCCAGTTACTTCAAGTTTTCATACCTGGTTTTCAAATTAATTAATTAATAAATTGCGTCCGCCAAGTAATCTAACCCAATGATTAACAATATAATCATCACTAAGAAATTTTCATTTTAGAATAGGATCTGATGATGTGACTATATTCGGAGTTGAAGGTGGAGAGAATGAAAGGGTTGATCGACTAATGAAACGAAGATACATAATGCTACTGGTGACGAAGGACAGTTAATTAGGGCTATAATAAGACACGTTGAAACTCGGTCAAGGCAAACTTACTGGTGACGAATGATTTAAGGGGTTGAAGAGTGGGGGCAGAGAAACGTGGGCCCCATCCGATTATTGTAATAAAATAATTGTGCAGCAACCGACACGGCTCTCTCTGTGAGCTTGCCAGAGAAGCTACGCAACAGGAAGCTTAAGCACTAAGCTTCGTCTTGTGATTGCATGCCTTGAAGAAGTAGCATCAAGTATATATTTATATGTATGGATGTATGTATTCCATTAAACTTATTGGATAAGGTTTTAGGATATTTTTGTTTTCGAGTTCGTTTGTCGTTTTCGCTGGCCTCTCTACATGGGAATGAATGAAGCAGGGCTTAGTCTGAAAAAAAAAAAATTTCGAACGGCGCACATAAATCAAAATAAAAAATATTTTACAATTTGTAAAAAATATAAAAATGATTTATAAATTTTTTTCTCTAAACAGAATTTTCAAACACATGCTTATAATCTTCAGCTTGTCGATTCACCAAATCCGCTGTTGTTTCGTTTCATTCGTCGACAGGAAAAACAAGATTGGCCGTGGCAACATGCATAGGAAATTATTGCAAAACGGGTTGTTTTGATTGTGTGGAAGTTAGTTAGTAAAAATGTTTATTTTGATTATAAACGTTAGATCTTCATTTGGCCTTGTTTTGATTAGTGTTATATACTAGTTTTTTTAATGTGATTTACGATTTAAAAGGTAAGTATATAAAAGAAGTTTTGTCTCGATTTATGTGAACGTAATTTTGTAATGCTTTAACGAACAGATACTCATTTTATCTCTTAATTTTATAATTTTTTTTAAATCTCATTACTGATTGCATGTCCACTATGGGAATGTTTTACTATTAAGAAAGTTATGTCCAATTTTAATGACTAAGAAATCTAACGCATATTCTTTTACGAATAATTAACTTCATTAGTTTTTATACTCTCTACATATTAGTTATCGAATTTAGGATGGAAGGGAATATTTAACTTTTAATACAAGTTTTTATTTTAAAAATCTACAATGACTTTTGAAGTTAAAGAAAATAATGTAATCATGTCTTAAGTTTTATTGGAATTGCATAATTTCTTAATTTTGTTTTAATTTACTGTGAAATTATAAAATCAACACCAATAACTTACATATCTTTTTTTTTGGCTAACATTAGTCTGCATATCTAATATGAAGGGATTCTTTCTTGATCTGTCTTACCGTATATTGCTCGGACGTGACATCTGAAACCTTTTTTTTTTTTGGCAGAAAGAAACATATTACAAGTCATTGCTTTGATCAGTCATCTATGCATACGGCGAATAACAAAACATTCCTAGCAACTTTCCTAATGTCAAACAAAATAATCCATTTGGCTGCTAATTAAGTAAACTGTAAAAGTACTTTAATGGAGAGTTATACTTTTCAAAGGGAGAGAGAACTCAATCAATGGAGTTGAATTTAACATAATGATTGTTATCTTATAAAATGATGTATTAATATTTAAATTTTTTAGGAGATGTGTTTATATTTAGTATCCGACATTATATCGAACAAGATTACTCCAGTATAAATATACATATATTTAGCTAAAAATAAAGGGGGGAACTTTGATCTCCCGTGGATAGATGCATTTGGACGTGCGAGGACTCAAGGGAAAATATATATCACCAGTTATACCTAAAATATTTGATTTAATACTGCAATATCCTAGCTTTCAAATGTATCTATATGACGCGTAGCTCAGAAATAGTTAATATCACACACAATAAAGTTTAATAATGGTGTAAAAGCAATTTATTATCTGCCGATGGGAGGACTTTAACAGTGTGTGATATATAATTATTTCTGTAAGTACTCTTTAAATTTAAAGGTATTTCGTTACTTTGTTAAACTGTTGAAATCCAACTCATCTGAACTTTTTTTATCATAAAAAACAACTTATTATCACATATTCACGATAAATGGATACAAGAGAGAGAGTGTGTGTATCTATTGATTTGTTATACCTGGAAACAATCTGTACAAGTTATGCTGTAATCATATGGTTTGACTATAGGTTCAATCCTTAGGACCAAAGAAACTTGGCTGTGTACGAAGTTAATGAAGGAACCTTGAAATAATAACGTATAGGCTTCATAATAAAGCTGTCTAATACTTCAGCAATTTAGCTAGATCGATGAAATGCCTTTGTCACAAGATTTCCACAACTTAATTATCTCCACTATCAATTTGACCAAACCCAAATCAAATAGCATTAACAAATATAAAAGGTGATCGTGGTGCAAAGAAAAGCATTATACTGAGAAACTATGTCATCTATACAACAGCACAAGACATAATTAGGTGTAATAATTAGGTAGGTCTGTTTGTATTAACATTCTAAAATCACGTTCACGCAAGTGAGATAAAACGTTTCTTACCTATTTATTTCGTAAATCATTAATTACATTGAAAAAGTAATTTTTACTGTTAATTTATACAAACACAACGATAATTTGAACAAAAAAACACACACACGCAGTGTTTTATCTTCCCCAATTTCATAGTCATGTAACCTAATTATTGCGCGTAATTTGACTGAGTTGACGGTCATTTTCAAATGGCGAATAAATTTACGTGTTGTGGGCCATCGCCATCACTATAATGCAAATTCAAGAAGAGACTTCCACTAAAATAAAATCAAATTGTCAGTGGGAATCAAAGACTTTCGGACGACTATCCATTCGCCCACAAGCTTTTCTAGCGCATCTTTGATCATTTCAATGGGATGCCTAATTGTTTTTTTTCCTTTGCAAAGTGTTTTGTCTGATAATGGTGAAAATAATACCACTCCCTCGCTCCTTAATATTATAAGATCCACCTTTGTGAAAAACTTAAACTACTAGATCTTAATATTAATGATTGGAGGGAGTATTAAAAATAAAGTTATAGTTTCGATAATCAAGAATAATATATTTTATTTTATTTCAAAAATAATAGAAGGGGAAATATTAAAATTGTGTTTTTTATATTTATTTACCTTTTGGTAAGCCTAACCAAACATACTTCTTCCGGACTCCATTATTACATATGACGATCTCAACGTAGAAAATAGTCCTATGCATATGCAGTCTATAATTAGTCGTTGAAAAGTGACGTCTAGTTCGATTGTTACCAAATGACCATTTGTTACGTTGAAATTGATTTCGATAAAAATAAATATAAAATTATATTTAATATGTAACTGAAATATTATTTTTATTTAATATTTATATTTAATATGTGAAATTATTAACATACTATATATTGGGGGTGTTTGGCAAAGCGGTCAAACACCCCAAAAGCACATTTAACAGTGTTTTTTCGTAAAACGAGATAATCTCCTCCACATATTTGTCTCGGTTTGTGTGAATAAGCCCTTAAGTACTTATCCACCGCTTTGCCAAACGGACCCTATCTCCTAACCGTTCCTATTTATATTTAATATGGAAAATTATCAACATGAAAATTTTGAGGGTAAAACTAGAATTCAATAGAATTTTTAAGAATTTCGAATGTTATCTCATGGAAATCAAATCTATGAGTTTTGATCAAAATGACTCCCATACAGAAGTCAATTTCATAACCTTCATGTTGTACCAAACAAACTTTATTATGGAAATGAATTCCATTTTTATATCCATCCACTACAATTCCATTGTATCACACAAGTCATAAATGAAACACTATTGCCCCATTTGGTAAGCTAGAACTCAGGTTCAAGAAGTAAAATGGGTTGTTTGGTATGTTGGAACCACTCCCATCAAAATGGATTCCATTAGTTGTATGACCTATCCTATGGAACTGGTTTCACTTTCATAGAAGTAAGATTTTCTTCCTATTGTACCTTCCAATATTTTATCAACTTACAGCTCAACTCATCCCTTCTCTCTCATCTCCCTAAGCCAAGCCTCTTCCCACGACTCCGATGGCCTCCCTCTCGCACGCGAGGATGATGATGGCACCGTGGTAACGGCGAGGACGACAACTGTGGCAAGGTCTTGCATTCACTTTTGCGATGGTGGCAATGGCAAATCTCACTCTTCCGTCTTCGTTGATTCAAGATTCACGATTCTCCATCTCTGTCGAAATCTTCATATCTAAATGTTAGTCATCGTTCTCGTCAGAGTGGTTGTGGATGGGCCATTGTCCTCATCAAAAGCTTCAAATCTGTTTGATTAAGCTTCACAATTCACTATTCTTCATTGAAAGCTTCAATTTGTGATTGTGGATGGGCCGACGGTGACTATGGTTATAGAAGGCTGAGTGGGGTGGAGGCGGCGAGGTTAATTATGGCAGAAGAAGGTGGAGTGTGGAGTGGGCATGGTTTTTTTTTTCAGATTTAATTTTTTAAGAATGATATATTAGTCTTTTCATATATAGGTATAAATATTAAATTAAAATAAATTTTTACTTCTTCTAACATAAATATACTTTTAACTTCACCTTCAGTTTCAGTTTCATTTTCACTTTCATCATAATCAGTTCTTGAAGCATATTTATCTTTTGCTTTCATGTTTCGGAAAATTCATACAGAAATATATTGCGCTTTCTTTCTTCCCCTTTATAGTTTCTACTTTTTGGCTCTTCTCTTTTAGTTTGCTGAAAGAAGACTCCACGATCTTGGGGTTTGAATTGAACCAATTGTTCCAATAGCCTATTCTCCACGGCTACAACTACATGCATGGCCAGTGAATCTATAAAAATATTGATTTGTTTGGCCAAACCAATATATACATATAACACCAAAATATATAAAATTACATTACTTACAATCCATAATATGTTAATTTACTTTGAGTCTCATGCAAACACAATAATCGTTTTAAATAATAATTATAGCGCGCATCTTAAAAAACAATTAAATGCAAGATTGGATTAAAAAAGATCGTTGAATTAATTATTTGTAAATAATACGTATTGATTTTTAAAAAGGCTTTTTTAAATCATTTACATTTTGAAAACTACTATCTTAATGAAAACCCATCTTTAACATATGCAATTAATCGGTGGTGTTTAGGAAACTTATAAATCTAAAATAAACTCACCTACGAACTTTTCTGAAGCTGGAGAGATGATGCAACGCTCTTAATAGGTGAAAAGCCGATAGATAAGCCGTGACATCAATACTGGCATATGTTATTACGAAGCGGATTCTATACAGAGCCATTGGCCTACACATTCTCAGTCCTCAATAATTGTCTGATCTTTTAACTTCTTATACAAGTCCTTAGGTTCTCTAGGATTTAGGTTGCCTTAAAACTTAAAGTGTATCAAGAAAAATTCGTTCACTAACTTTTATATTAAAAAAGATCTAGAGGGAGCGTATGCTTTAGATTTCTAAGCATGTGTTTATATGTTGGTTATCCTGGTACGAGGAGACCAGATTCTAGAAGCTCTGTTTAAAATAGTGTCACAGAAGTATATTCATAGAAGTTAAAATATATCATTTTTTACATATTTACCTTGTAGATTGAATTTTATGTTAAAAAATAGTTTTCAACCTAAATATTGATATGGGCTTCACATTTTCAGAAATAATGCACGGACGCGCAACGCAAGATTTCAAAGACCACTAAGGAACTCATCAAAACCTTCCCACTGCTATGCATCATCAATCATCCCCAAGAAGTCAAAGTCAAATTTCTCAGCTTCCTACCCCAATTATGGTAAGTCCTTTCAGACCTGGGCCCGAAGGAAACAGCAAACACTTGTCCTTCGCTTGTCGATCTTCAACTCGCTTGTCCATATTAAAATGGAATTCAATCAACGAAAAACAAGTTAATTGTACGACCATTCTAAAATATTTTATCAGCAACGCCCAATATGTTTTAAAGTAATTTTGTATGTATTCAGAATCGTAAATTCTTTTAGAAAATTTATAATCAAGTCTTAAATAGAGGAATTAATCCCAAAGATTGATAAAATTATCATTAGATCCCAGCTATCCAGCATAAGTAGTTAGTTCGGTTGTCATTAACAACCTCATCAGCCGTTAATATCGGACTGACTAAAGTTGGGATATTACGGTAATTTTACCAATCTTTAGAAATTTTTATTTATTAATTGGGTTGTTTGAGACTTGATGGTAAATTTCTCAATTCTTTTTTCAGTGGTGCTCAAGTATTATAAATAGCTTTTGGTGCAATTTTTGCTCTTAAACACTTTTGGCAGCAATGAGACTTGAGTACCCTAGTTCTGGGGTATTGAGTGTACTATGAAAAAAAAAATGTAGAATACTAAGTGTTATTGAAAAGATGTTTTAAGGTATTAAATGCACACAAAAAATTATTTTAACATGATGAACATTATAATAAAAAAAATTTAAAATGTTGGATGCAACTTAAAAAACTCTGTTTGACCATACTTTAGCTTACAGAATAGTTAAGATAGAATGAAGCTTCGTACCCCTGTGTTTGTTGACATGACCAATAATCTCTAACAATCATTCAACATGTGTAATCATCACTCATTTAACATCATTACAACTTAATTAATTGGCTCCATTTGTTGCTTATGACATATGCAAAGTACAACTTTATTAAATCTAGCTACTCATCTGAACCAGAAGAGCAGAAGAGCATTGCACACTGGAAATTTTTATTATTGGACATTGTTACCTTTCGTTATAATTACATACATTTCGCTGGAAAAGCATAGAAGTAAGTCTAATATATTGACGCAAAACTTCAAGACATTATTTGTGTCGTTCATACTTAATTCCATACCCATCCATTAATTTAACTATCCACCTCAGTATTTCTTATTACTTTTAGCTTTAAACTCATTAATTTAACCACAGCAGTATCTCTATTAAATTTGATTCTGTCATTTTTTTTAAAGATCACAGCCGTTAGGAAAAGCCTATTTTTGTTTGGGTCTCCATTCGGATACAAGAGCAAGAGTAATGTACCTCCACTTCAAACTTCCCTCCAAATATGCACATTCCATCCATTTGGTCATAATTATTCTCTCCAAATTGGCCTTCTCTCACAAATTTGTTGAGCATTTTCTCCTCCAAATTAAATAGGTGCAATTGTGGGCTTCTTGGGCCATCATCTGCATATTTGTTCAGCCTAAACTCTAATACCAATATTGGGAAGTGCAAATATGAGTGCACTTGACTTGATGTGGAATCTCTCATCCGGTAAAGTTATACTTAATAATAGATATATAATAAAATGGAAAAATTAAAAAAAATTAAGCTTTAAGATTTTAAGTGAAGATATAACAGCATTCCACCCATCTTATCCTTTTTTGGGGCTTCACTTCTTGTTTCTGAAACAAGTGGTATCAAAGCTTGGTTTCACTCGGCACTTATTAAGAAAAAATCAGTCAAAAACCCATAATTATGCACGTTTAAAGCAAAAAAATGAGGCCTTTGGCAGTGGCGTGAGTGTCTTAATATTCTGAATTAAGAATGTAATGTCTCTTTTCCCCATCTTACTCATTTGTTCTCTCTCTCTCTCTCCCCCCTAATCCTTAACAATCAACGTTGGGGCGCAGCTGAGATATTCTAGACACGCCTCGTCCATATGGGCATATGGGTTTAAAACCGAAGGGCCAGCCAAGCTAAGGAGTGAGTTCAATTCTTGAGGTCGCGTCACAGAGCTGGGAAGGCATCTTCATAGTCGAGTGAAACATTTTGTAAGTAGTTATCACTCTTATTGTGGATCATTGGTTAATTATCGACTTGAGGATGAGATCAACCCCTCTCTAAAACTCTTCACCAAAAAATAGAGAGATTCCTATGGTCAAACAATGCCAATTAAGAGAGCGCCAATTACTGGGGAGATTTATTTAAACCTTTTAATCCATTCTCTTATTCACCTTATCTTTCTCTTGACTTGTCCCTTTTCTTCAGAAGTCTGTGGTGCCTTTTAATACGCTTTGTTTCGTTATAATGATAGCACTAGGAAATCCTTTATGGGGTTTGACTTGCTCGTTAAGACTTTTAAGACCTTCAATAATTTCAATTGACCTCTAATTTCTTTAGCTTCTACAACCAATTATAAGCATCTGATTCGCTTCAAGCATATGTATGCATATATCTTTTTTTCTTTAGTTGCATCGTTCTATACGTTAATCTTTGAACATGGGGCTAGCCAATTAATTATTGATCTAAAATGCTCTGATGATGCTAACATACCATCTTCAATTTGTATTTTTCCATGGGATCAAATCAACTTATATTATAAAACCTCTTCCACTAAGTTACTGTTCATAAGGAACAAAATTCAAATTTCAAAAACCCCGCCAAACCTCTTCCAATCAAGCACATGCTTTTCTCCTTCTGCTTCGCTCAGCTCTCTTCCAGTCAAGCGTTCCTCAGTCTCTCTTCTCTCTCAGCTCTCAGTCTCTCTTCCTCACTCTCTCAGCTATCACCTTCAGGTCTCCCTCTCTACTCTTGCTCTCAATGCTCACCCTCGCCGTCCCTTCCTTTGTCTTCTTCTCTCACCGTCTATCCTCCCTCAAGAAGCCACCGATGGTCTGTACCGAAGCTCTCACCATCTCTTCTTCTCTCTTGTCGTCTCTCCGTCTCTTCTTCTCCACCAAAGCTCTCACCATCTCTGCTCCGAAGCCACTGTAAGAAATGGGGTTCGCTTCCTTCATGTTTTGCTTCCGTCTTCATCCTCTCTGCTTTATTTCATCCTCTAACTGCTCATCGTCTTCTGCTTATTTTTGTGGCAGGAAGTGGGAAACAACGATTACGGTGGACGTCAGATCTTCATGACCGTTTCGTGGATGCCATTACGCAACTCGGTGGACCAATACTCTATATATTGTACAATATTGTGCTCATAATCATTTATCACTCTAATCTTATTTATAAGTCACTTTCAAAATATTTTATATCGATTAAGGGAAACATTAAACTATATTAAGTATGCCTTAAAATCTAACAATCTTCCAACTTCCTCCTATTTAATATATACCATATCCCATTATAACAGAGTCAATATAATACTGAATGAAAGGCAAAATTGTACATGATAGGAAAAATGTAATAATGTGACTTATAAATTGATAAAAAAAATTCATTCTCAATTTTCAATATAAATAGAACTAGAGGTTCGCAAGTTTCTTCTATAACTCATGGGCAATTATTTGTACGTGGTAGCATAATGCTAGATACTGAGTTTTATCAAAACTATTTGAATTAACAGTAGAATTTACTTTTTCAATATACTTTACGGTATACAAGATAAATTTGTAAGCAATTTCTGTTAAGGAAATTGCTTTCGGGGTTTTATCACGGCAACATGCTTATTTGATGTTATGGAAAACAAGGCCTACGTAGCTTTTTGTCAACGGCTTTTCCGTTAAGCAATTTCCTAATAACAAGCAAGATCTTCTTCTGGCTTTGCATTTCTTTTCTCACATTGCATCATATCAATACACACGCAAACCGTGTTAATGATAATTCAAACATTAATTTACGTTGTCGTCAGAGAAGCCCATACAAGGAATGCATCACCTAATAGAAAGATTGAGCTCCAATAAAAATCACCTATTATAAAAATCAGATGAGAAGATCAGGATATATACCAAAAATAGATAGATGAGAATTTAACCTACACATGAAATTGGGCATTTAGAAGAAAAAAACACCAACACATGAAACATTAAGGCAAAACAAAAAAATATCGTTAAAAATATGTCATATCTTTCATCAAGAATAGGGCGGCGCATAACTTACAAGAAATGTAAAATCAATCATCGCTGAAACATCATAGCGTGTATTATAAAATGCTACCATAAATAATCCTTTCATTAACTGATTACATTACTTTTTATCATTGGGTAATATTAACAGTAATCACACGAAGATGCAAAAAAGAAATTACACAAAAAATTGTGATTAAGATATTATAAAAATGAATTAAGTAGATATTGAGGTTCATAATAACAAAAACCACTGACCCATCTTTTCGATTTTCATCAATTGACCACCGAAGAAACGAATTTCAGAATTGGTGATTTCAGAAATCAGAAGCTGTCACAATATGAATTAATTAAGGCTTCTCATGAGATTAAAGGGTTAAAAACCCACCAAACTTTTATGACTTTTTATAAACCATAAATCCTAACATTTTTTCCATTTGTAGGTACTGGGTCTGCGTCCATCTTTTTCAAGATCAAGTCAAACCTTCTACCAGTAATTTACACCTACCTTCCCCACCCCCTACATCCATTGATAAAAACAAATAAAATTAAAAATCTTCATATTTGTTTTCTTAAAACAACTTCTAGAGAATACCGAATAAATTTGTGAAAGGAAATAGGACCAACAAAAACATCCAACATATAAACATTGTATGTCATATAATTTAAAAATGTATGTAATTCATAAGTCAAAGAATAGCAGTAGCCAGTATTTTAAGGATCGGATCGGATCGGATCGAGCAGTTTGACTAGTTGGATCTGGCACGCTCTAATAAATGGTTTGGTTTCATGTTACGAATAAAGATATTTCTTTTTGGATATACACAATTTTTTATTTGGGTCTTCTGTTTTGGATAATTTTGAATCGGTTTTTGAGCTAGAGACCGAAGATAAACCGCGAACCTGGATGATTTTATCAAAAAGACGAGTCTTTTTCTACTACTTTCATAATAAAAAAAGTCCTTATCCTTTTTAAAAAAAGAATATGCTCCTCTTTTTCTCATATTTCATGCTCCCTATCGATTGGTTCTCAAATCATTCATTTATTATTAATATGATTATGAGTATTTTAAGTTTTTTTAACATCATTAATATGCCTTTTACAATTTTGGAACATTTTGTCACAATTGATTAAACCTCCGGCATCCGACAGAGAGTTGAATTTTATGAATTTCTCAAGAGATGTAAATACATGAGGCTTGCGAAACTAGTTTCAGTGCTTATCATCGCAATCAAACGTATTAAGAGATAATCGTTACGATAATATTTATACCGTTTAAATAAAATTTCAACTGTTTAGATTTAAGATTATCAGCTTATGATTTTTAAATAAAAAATCATTTTTGAAATCAGTTGCTAATAGTTACTAAAGTGTGTATTTGTGAATCCATTGGGAGAGTGATATTACGGGTTCTAAAGTAAGTATATGAAAGGAGTTTTGTCTCGTGTTGCGAGTAACGTGGTTTAAACGTGCAAGCTAAACAAGCACTAAGACCATCAATTTTAGGAAAAAGAAATCTAAATATTGGTTCTCATTGTTTGCGTTAATTTTGAAAAAGAAAGGTATAAGGTTAATCTCTTAGCATAATAATTTAGCCTAAAAACTAATCATGATGAATCACCATCCTCGACAGTTGAAACACAAATAATGAAACCCATGAAATATAAAACGCATTTATGCGAATAATTAATGACAAGATGTACGAGACAGAACTTTTCCTCTTACAATTTATATCTATAAATATTGAATTCTGATCTGCCTATGTACAATATAACGAAAAAAATGTAATAAAATTAAATATTACTTTCCGGGTGTCACACACACACACAAAAAATCACATGCATACCTCAACCTCTAAATTATTCAAAATGTTTGCTAGATGAGCAATGGAAGGCCTACATTCCCTAGAATTACCCACACAAGCCAAAGCAACTTTAGCTAATCTCACAAGTGGCTTCAAATCTGAAGGAATCACCAATCTTGGATCCAACACTTCACCATATCTCTTTCCTTTTATTAATGGCACTGCCCATTTCACTATCAACCCTTCTTCACACCTCCTTCCACTCAAAACCTCTAACAAAACCACACCTAATCCGTACACATCACT
>JANTPZ010006728.1:0-17581 GCA_025593235.1 Vachellia pachyceras | reverse complement strand
AGACACGATATCTCTGGACGGTTTCTCTATGACAAACAAAGACCCTGATGTTTTTCAAGGCCTTTTCCACTTCTTTCCTCTCTTCACCTGTTAAACTTATTGTCTTCCTTTGAGAAAGATCTCGAAGGAACTCGAGACGCTTCTGCAAGTATGGGATCACTCCTATGCTCTCATGGAAAGCAGTTACAGAGAAGTCAATATTGAGGGCAAGTCCTTGTTGAGTTGGTCTAAGACTCTGAAAGAAACCTCTCATCCCTGTCGGTAAACCAAAGATTTTCAGTGGCTTCCTCCGTTAAGCCGTAGACACGATATCTCTGGACGGTTTCTCTATGACAAACAAAGACCCTGATGTTTTTCAAGGCCTTTTCCACTTCTTTCCTCTCTTCACCTGTTAAACTTATTGTCTTCCTTTGAGAAAGATCTCGAAGGAACTCGAGACGCTTCTGCAAGTATGGGATCACTCCTATGCTCTCATGGAAAGCAGTTACAGAGAAGTCAATATTGAGGGCAAGTCCTTGTTGAGTTGGTCTAAGACTCTGAAAGAAACCTCTCAACCCAGCAGCTCCTCCCCCAATCTCTTTGGTTCTTCCCATTGAAGTTGAATAGAAAGACCTACCTGCAGGTATACACTTCTCAGCTGGACTCTCCCTCAGAACTACATCCAAAGCATGTACATAATCCTGCGGAAGTGGGATCCAATCATCTTCATCTTTGCTCAAGTATTTTGCCAACTCCTTCCCATTGATCTTAGAGACCAGTTTTATATTTATCCGGAAAAGTTTAAGCTGTTCATGCCTCCTTTCTTTCAAGTCACACATTGCTCTATTATCAGGGGATGAGCTCTTGCTGGCAGCTGGGATTGGCAGGCTTACATAGAACTCAAGCTTATCATTTTGGAATTCAATAGAGCTGTAAAGATTCTTCAGCCCATCATATGATGGAAAAGCACCAGAAAGCACAGCAGAATTATTATTAACAAACTTCTCTTTGATTACTCGGGCAACTTGCTTGGAGGGATTGGGAGTAATTTCAACATTGTAATGGTATATTTTTTGTGATGAATCAAACTTCACTAGAAAGTGGTTGGCGAGGAGAGAGATGGAAGAGCCCTCTTTGCCACCAGAATCTGGCCTCCTTGCGGCAACTAATGGCAATGGTTTTCTCGCAGGGATGAGTTTCTTCTCATCATCCCCCTTTAGGGATGCTTTGGCTTGCTGATGAGACTTCTTGGGAGCTGAATTAGCATATGGAAAAAAAGGATGGTACCATATAAGAATGATGGAAATAACCCTCCAAATCTATAAGGGAGATCACAAGATCAACCCAATAATTATGAATAAAAAGAAAAATTCTAACTGTAAAGTTAAAAATAAAGAAAATATCAGCCAAAAAAGATTCACAATTGAAGAAGATAACCAATGAGATACAAGAATTAGCTAATAGTCCCTATTTTATTTACTGTTATATTCTATCTGAATGATAAAATTGAAAAATCTGCATAAAACAAGTTAGCTTAAATGATGAGGTATATTTCTTATTCAAAATTCAACGAGCAAATTATCTACCAAAAGGAATAGTTAAGCATTTGTATCACCTTAAAAAGACGGAAAAAAACTGTAGCTTCTAGTAAGGAAAAAAAACATGCAGGCGAAGGAAGAAAGGTGGTGAAGCAAAAAAATAAAAGAGTAGTTGAACGAAGAGTAGTGTTACCATGGGCAACTGTATCTCCTGAGACTTTGTTATAAGATGAAGTAGCAAACGGAGAATTATTGAGCATGCATGGAGACTTGTGTGGATGGGTTTTCGAGTTGACGGTCTGGTTTTGAGTGAACGATGGCGTCAAAGCTAGTTGCAGAGGTAGAAGAGAAGGTGGAGGAAGAAGAGCCGGGTAGTACCTCTGATACTCGTTCTGGTAGCGGAACCCAAACTGAGTCGAGTATTGCTGAAGAAGCAGCTGATGCTGATGATAGTGATGATGATGTTCGTGAGGGATAGCTCCTCCGCTTCTTTTTGTTATGAACTTCTTCTTAGCATTGGCCTTGTCTGTCTCTTCCATGATTTGATTTGATTGAGAGCAAAATATGAGAGAGAGAGAGAGAGAGAGAGAGAGGCTGAGGGGTCTCCCGCTCCAAGTTTAAAAGATTGAGAACGTCGCAACAGAAACTGAAGTTTTTCCACGAGCACGGAGAAGCAGAGAAAGAAGATAAAAGTAGGCAAGTGAAGTGTTTTATCTTGAACTCTGTGTCTCTTCCTTGTATGACTGTTTTAATTAATTCTGAGTGTTTGATAAACATAGTTAAACAAAGATATATAAGATAACAGAAATTCGCCGTGTTTAATTGATTCTGATTTTTTCTAATTATCAAGAAATTCGCATTTTCAAATTTATGAGATAACAGAGAAATACTTGAACTCTGTGTATTCATGATACTTGGAGTTTTCTTTTCCCACCTTTTTTAAAAGGAAAAAAGAAAAAGTCAACTTTAAAAGAAACTTGGATAATTCAAATTTGAAGATACAATAATCAACATAAATCACACCTAAGAAATCACCACATTGAAGTGGATCCCACATGCATGGCATTTTTCTTTATTTGCGAAACAGCACCTTCAAATCCTATAAAAAATTGAGACAATCGTAACAAGAAGGGAAGAGTGAGCAGCTTTGGGTTTTGGTTCTTGGCGGTTTCTTTGTCCTTTTTCTGAGACAAGGGTTTGAGGTTGGCATAATATATCATATGGGAAACTGTCAGGCCATTAAATGAGAGTAAAATGCCCTTCACTATAAGAGAGGGCATGTCTTTATTGGAGTTTGCAATCTATCTGTAGAAAAAGCATATATGTTAAGGCAATATCTTCTTACATACTTTGTCCTCGAGTACCTGTCAAAACACACAAAAGACTAACCTGCCCGGATCTAATGGGAAGTCACAAGAAAAGGGAAAAGAGTAAAAGACGCTCTTTTTTCCCCAAAATAATGAAACTTACATTTATGCTGATAGAGATTGATCGTTCATCCATCTTCCTGTGATCGGGGTCTATTTGATTCCACATTAGCAGTGTTGCTATTTTTTTCTCTCGTCTAAAACCACCATCATCATCCCTGGTGTTTAATCAATATTGTCGTCTATCTGAGCAGGCTTTAATCAATACCATGCACTGAACATGCTGCTTGTCATGTAAGAAGCCTCTGTCAGCAGCACTCTGTTTTATCAAACCAGCACTCTTACACAACAAAGAAAATAGTAAACATATTCCCTTTTTTTTTTAATTTCTCTGGTCCACGAAAGGTCTAAAGCCATTTTGCACGCCAAAAAAAAATATTGCTTACAGGAAGATGGAGATAGAGATAGACCCCCCCTTTCTTTCTCTTTTCCTTCGCTCATTCACTTCTCCCCAATCTAAAGTGCAAGTTTAACTTCAGAAAATGATATATCGAGCAAAGATCATCTGTAGTTCAGAACTCATAAAACAAATACTTAAGAAGAAAATCAAATGGGTTTTTCCAAAATGAAATAAAAAGGCAAAAGATGAGAGTTTGAAGATGATCTTAATTATCCGCATGTACACTTTACCGAGGCGAATTATCTTGTGTCGCTGAACTCTTGAACGTAATTATGCACATGGTGATCTATAGAAGTTATAGGTCTAAGCCTATAACCGGCCTAATCCCTACCCTAATCCTGGGCTTAAGTAGATACTCGATGTTTTAAACAGCACAAGAATTTCAGTTGCTACCAATAACATAAATTCCCTGGAAAGAGAACATGAACTATATTGTGCTTGTCTCTTTCTAGTTACCAATGTCTGCCCCCACCTTTGGTTTACAGGATTTTACTGGTGTGGCCGTGTGGGACTACAAAGGGCCACTCATGCACTTATGAAGGTGGGTGAGGGTCTATCAGGATAAATAGCGATGGGGCAACATCATTTGTGTGGTGGAGCCTTCTATGATCATGTATTAATTTGAATCTAGACCACTTCAATCCACCGATTGCCCCCATTTTCTTTTGTTTATGATTTCTCAAAGCAAAAGGACAGAAGTTCAGTCACACCTAAACCAAGTTGCAACTAGGAATAAAAAAGGTGGATGGATAATGAAGCTCATCATGAAGGGATATATATATATTAGTAAGTTCTATCTTTGACGTATCTTTCTAAATCAAGTCAAAATAAGAATATTGCCTCTATGCAGATCCTTGCCACACTGTGATATGATTGCGTCATGAATCATTACAATCTGATGTTTTCAACCAAGGGGATAAAGAAAGTTACTCAAGATTGCTAATGAAGAGGAGACGTTGCGCGATGATCGTCGCTGTAAGTGAAAGTGAATGTGTTCAGTAAGCACTCACCGGCGATCTGCTAGCCCTAGAAAGTTTCGATGACTGCGATTTCATTTTTCCATGCTTTATTCTCAAATCTTTTACCCATTCTTTTTTTTTTTTTGGGGTCATCACTAGAACTTAAAATAAAAAACAAAATTCACTGAAATTAAAGATGAAGAAGAAAGAACGATAAGCAAAACAAAACCAAAAAACGAACAGAACTCCACAGAATCGAAATTGGGAGATTATGCTTTTTCTGAATCTATGAACAAGTCAAGTGTGGATGATCGAAAGGGTGAGGATGGAAATGTCCCGCCTTTTTTTTCTCGGATTTTTTTAAAAATCATTATTAAATCCAATCGAAAATGCATAAATATATACTTTTATTAAATCTTAGAACTATAGATTTTACTGTGGATTTCTGAATATTATAAAAAGACCATAATATCCCTTTGCCACTAAAAATAAAAATTGAATGTATACGTATGCCAATTTTTAATTACAAATTCTCTTCTTTCTAATACCAAAATCCATGCCTTATTGAATTATTGGGATATTAACTTTTAATTTTGAGTTGATGTTTAACAATATTGAGAGTATATTATGATAATTTTTCATTTAACCCTAACTTATGAATTTATTTTTGTTATGAAATTTTGCAAAAAATTGCTATGAAAGGTTTATACAGAAATTTTACCATAAACGGCAATTTGCATAATGCTATTTTGTTTTTAAATTTTAACAATTATTATCACGGAGAATGATATACTGCTTGCACTTTTCAAGAAAATTTAAAAATAACGGGAAGGCATGGAGTAAGGAGAAAATATCTTATTAAAAAATAACAAAGAGAAAAAGAGTTATGTAAAAAAAAACAAAGAAAATCAAAGTGGGTACATATATAATATTACAAGATTAAAAATATCAAATAAGGCCTACTGGCCTTATTAGAGATTTGATAAAAGTGTATGCCTAAATTGGAATTTATTTAGGATTCTCCCAAATATTTTTATATAAAATTTCTGCTTATTTGTGACCTAATGGAAAAATTATTATAAGAATAACATTGTTAAAGTCTCAAGCATCAATTTTTATATTAGGGATCAAAAAGATGCATATGCATCATAAAATTACAAGTTATCAAATAAGTGTGTGTGTGTGTGTATATCTCATAATTATTTTACTTTTTATTGTTTACATTTTAACATATTTTGACCGCTTAAATTATAATTTTTACTTCTTATCCACACTGACTTTAATTTTAAACAATTTTTATTATATTTGAAATAATTTTTTATATAATTTTTTATTATTTTAATACTTTTATTTGAAATTTTTAATATATAATTGAAATATATTAATTTAATTACCATGTTTAATGAACTTTGAACTAGTTCCATAAATTCTGCTGATCAGATTTTCAATAACTTTGAAAACATGAATGACAGCTTCCTCATGAAAAGAAAATGTTCTTTACATTTTAACTTTTTTTTTAAAAAAAATCACCCAGAAGAATTTAAAACTTGTTTATGATACAGAAAGATATCTTAAACTTAAAACAAATTAAATGTATATCACTTAAACGTGGGGATAAAAATTCCTAAATGTCATTTGGTGTAGCGCTTCTAACATATTTAGGAAATCACATTGATTTAAAAGTATCTATTTTTCTTATAAAAACTCGATTTTGCTATAATATGAGCAATCATATTTGATTTTTTTTAGAAGTGTGGTAAAAGTTAGTGAGACATGACTGATTGTTATTATTGAAATGTAATTGAATAAGATGATGAAGGAGATTAGTTGTAAGTTGATCTCGTCAGTTCCTTGAGTTAATGGATTTAAGTATTTACTTTAAAATAGGGATGAACATTCAATTTTCAGTTTGATTTTTGGTAAAAATAAAAAAACAAAAATTCATGTAAAATAAAAATAAATCTGAAACTGATCAAAAATAATTAACCAACCCGAAATAACCCAATTATTTAGGTTTTTCGTTAAATATTTAATAATTTACTAATCAAAATATAATGTAATAATTTCTAAATATATTATAATAATATTTAATAACTTCTTTTTTACTAAATATATAAATATAATTATATTTAATAATGTACTAAATAAAAATATCTATTATATATAAAATTCAGTTTTTCGGTTAAAACCGAATTTTTTCATAGACATCGAACCGATAACCGAATTATCACAAACTAAAAACCCAAAAAAAAAAACAAAAAACTGAATTAACCAAACATAAAAAACTGAATTGAGTTCTATTCTTTTTTCACTCCTAATTAATGAAAAACTATTAAACTTCAACATTTTTTATTGTTTCATCCCATCTCTAGCATGCTTGGCCACCAAGAAAGTGGAAAACAAAAGGCCTCTAGCATCCAATGGTTGGGCAATAATTTTTCATTTAAAAAAAAGGGAAATTTAGTCTTAGGTCCCAAATAAGCAAGTTATTTAAAGAATAGTCCCATGGAAGAAAATATTTAATGAAACGTCACATTGACAACATGGGGTGTTGTCAACACAGCGTATGATGCTATCAATACAAGGACATCATGTTGTCAATTGGGACCTCAAAATGCATTAGTCTCTGGAGTGAGGTATCAATGGACTCAAAATCCCAATGAAGCATGGAGGGGCCCAACATCCAATGTTTTGTTTTTACAGATTGATTTTCTTCCTCCAGATTAGTTAAGTGTTCATATGGCTTTGGCTTTTTCTTTTTTAATAAAACTTGTTCATACATTCATGGAGAGGCTTCTTTTTCAAGTAAGGATGATGATGACTTGGCTTATGATGTGGCATAGGGTCTTAAGATTAATGGGAAATTTATTTGGAGGTCCTAAATAAGGAACTTATTTAATTAATGGTCCCAATTTTGAAAATATTTATCAAAAGATCCCATTGACAACATGAGGTCCTATACATTGATAACATCATGCGCTGTATTGACAACATCTCATGTTGTCAATGGGATCTTTTGATAAATGTTTTCAAAATTGTGACTATTCATTAAATAAATTCTTTAGTTGGGACCTCCCAATAAATTTCCCAAGATTAATCAGCACAATTAATTGGTCAACCATTAGTTAACCGTTTGGATATGTTAGTTTTAGAGCGACATTGCTCCAATTTTGTAACTTCTTGGATAATATTACCTCAAAAACTTTCAAACATCAGCACTCCTCCATGAAAACTTTCAGGGTGAAATTGCCCTTTAATCCAAAAAAAAATCCCATTAATTTCAATGGGATTTGGGAAAAGTTTTCTATCAATAATTTTATTGGTGGGAATGACATGATATATTTTTATTCACATCAAGTATTGATACTCTACAAATTTTATACATACAAATTAAAGTATCAATACTCTCATTTATATCATTTTCAGACGATAAAATTTTAATAAAGAACTTTTTCGAATTTTCCCTTAATTCAATTTTTATAGATAAAAAAATCAAGATTAATGAGAAAGAACACACAAAGGAAAACAATAAAAGCAATATATATGGGATATTGAGATGAAAAATAAACATTTATTGATTATATAGCTAGGAGCATAATGATTTATATCATCCATGACTGATATATGGATATGACTAGAAATGGTATAGTGAGTTGAATTGCACACATTTTGGAGGTAAAAGGATCGGAGAAGAAAACTTGCAATTGTCGTTAGTTAATTTCTTTCCACTCTCTTGGCTACCACCTCCCTTAGAAGGCCATGTTATAGTAGCCAAAGGGTGGAATCAAGTCTTAAGTATGAGAGAGAGGGAGGGATTGAAAAAATAGAGTTAAGTTGCATTCAATTTTCAGTTGCCCTTGGTGTTTGAAATAAATTTTGGTGTAATTTTACTCTTAAGGTATTTTCTCATAAATTTAAGATACTAAATACTACTGAATAATAAGTACTTGTTGAATGCACAAAAAAGTATTTTAGGATGTCAAGGGATATTGAAAAATATTATAGAATATTATATACACTAAAAATTCTTTCGGATACTATGTCTTATCGGGAAAAAAAATTTTAGGGTTATAGATGAGAGCTGTTGAAAAATATTTTAGGATGTGGTATATGCAAAAGATTATTTAGGATATCAAATGCTACAAAAAATATTAAAAAATATTAGATGTACCAAAAATTACTTTAGGATAATGAGTTCTACTGAAAAATATTTTAAGGTTTTAACGTAACTTAACCTAGAAATATACTTAATACAAAATTTTCTTATAAAGGATTGAAAAATGATAATACATACAATACTAAAATAAATTTAAAATTTGAGAGGACTAATGTGGCCTTACTAGTCCCTTCTCCCTCCACCGCTGATAATTAATAATTAGTTCCTTCATGTTTGTTTTATTTCATGTTTCTTTTCATGTCTGCAATCTCTCACCTACCTGTTAATGATTTTCCACCATATAATGTAAATACCACTCATGCAATATTGCAGGTTTAAAACATTAAATAACATATTCCCATATATATTTACACACACAAACTTATATTTTGTGTATTAACCCTTTAATTTTGATGCTGTACAGTGAGAATTATCGTTGGGATGAGTATTGAAACCAGTAGTAAAAACTTTTGGTGATTTCCCCAACATCACAACACTTTCAGTTCCTATATTACATATTAGCAAAATGTGCCTCAAATTAAAAGCCTTCTTATGATTTGGCTTATCATCCTTAGAACACCAGTAATGTTTACAAGTCTCTCAAGTGTTCAGATGTGCTTGATTTACAGAAGTTTCACACGGCAGCAAGATGCTACTTTTGCAGATGGAATGGGCTTTAACCACTTAAGCATAAAATTTTAAGTTCAGGTCTGTATTATTATAAATGTAAAAAATTCCTTTTAGAGAGCTATTCCCAGTTGAGCCTGACAATAATTGAAATTTAACCTGATTAGATAACTATATAAAAGACAGAAAAAGAATCACAGTAAGTTTGAAACATGTTGAGGAGAAATGTAACATGTTATTATGCAGCCAAAACCCTCATCAACATTAATGAATCAAAGAATTCAAAGATGCAATCGTTATTATAATTTATTGATCATCATCATGATGCAGATACATATGAAAGAATGGGCTAAGAACTGAAAAGCAATAATAATAATCCCCTAATCCCAGTTATTCCCTCCTTCCTCCTTATTATTATTTGCTGCCAAAATTTGAAGGGAAGATCATTAAGGAAGATGAAGACGAAGACCCAGAAATTCTCTGATGATGATGATCCAAATTGCAGCCTCAAGCACTCAGAAATACCGACGTAGGTATAAAGACAAGCTGAGAATTTTCTTTCATATTTCATCCTAAAACTTTCTCTCAGAAACGATGCTTCATCATTTTCATTTACTACTTCGTCTTCCTGATCCATCATAATTGGCCTCATAATCTCTTCTGCTATCTCAAATGGAGAAGAATCATAAACCGATCCCACGTTATCCAAAAACTGAAAATCCATGAGCCCCATATCAGATTCGAATCTAGTTTCAATCTTTTCCCCATTCATCATCATTTTTAACTGATCATGCTTCCCATGATTCTCTTCGTTAAACCCTACTTCTTCATCATGCAACAAGAAGTTAGTTTCGTTTCCTGATGATCTAAAATCGACTAGGTTTGTGAGAAAACTATTGCCTGACGACTCTTCTACAAAGTTCTGTAACTGATAGGGTTCTTCTAAACTTTTTTGGTTACAAGGAAAATGACAAGAAACTTCACCACAAAACTCACCATTACCATCAATGAAATTATCAGACCCATCAAGAAATGATCAAGCTGGCTCTTTGTTGGTTCTTCTTCTTCTGTTTGGTTACTGGGGGAATGACAATTAGAAGAAGCAAGGTTTCGAGCTTTGAGCCTGAGAAGGATGAGATTAGCGATCTTTCTGGGAAGAACTGGATTATTTGCCGGGGAATTAATATACTGAGAAGGCCAGAAGTTTCTGCGAGTGTTGGCTCCACGAAGCAAGCAAGCTGCTTCATCATAGGCTCTTGCAGCTTCTTCTGCAGAATTATAAGTGCCTAACCATACTCTTATGTTTTGGATTGTGTCTTTGATTTCCGCAACCCATCTCCCTGAAGGTCTCTGACGAACCCCAATGAATCTCTTTCTTCCTGACCTTCGAGCTTTCAGAAGACTCGCAGCCATGGCTGCTGCTTCTTGCCATTCAATATTCTCTCCTTTTTCACTACCAATGTGTTTATCGCTCAGTTTCACCATTTTTTTCGTGGTGGTGATGATTTGGGTTTGTGTGGGAATGTCATAGATTTATGTATACAAACTAATTAGGATGAGTAAGATTTTTTAGAGACGGTGTAATGATTTGGTGTTATATTATTGTCGTTAATCTGATTTGGCCTTTTTAAGATTGTTCATTTTTGGTATTCAGAAGCTGACACAAGTTTCATTTTCATTCCAGAGGAGAAATCGAAGATGTTAATAATTATGACTCAGTAAACTAAAGGGTTAAGATGTTATTTCTCCAAATCAATGTAGTTTTGTTCCTGGCAGAGTGAGCTCCGATAATGTCATTATAACTCAAGAGATTATTCATTCCAAACAACATATGAAGGGGAAGAAAGGTTTCATGGCCATTAAAATTAACCTCGAAAAAGTCTATGACAGGATTCGTTGAGAATTTATAGAGCAATGTATTAAAGAATTAATGTTTTCCCAGTGGCTTATAAATTCCATTAAGTTTTGTATTTCCTCCCCTAAACTGCGCATCATGTGGGAAGATAGTGAGACAAAAGAATTTTACCCGACGCGTGGTATCAGACAAGGGGACCCTATCTCCCCCTATTTGTTTGTGATCTGCATTGAGAAATTGGCCCACTTAATCTAAGCTGAATTGGAGAGGAGATGCTGGAAGCCTATCAAACTATGTAAGAAAGGACCGCCTATTTCACATTTATTTTTTTATGATGATCTTATAATTTTTTCAGAGGCAAGTCTTGATCAGGTGAAAATTATTAAGAAATGTCTAAAGAGTTTTTGTGAAGCCTCGAGCCATAAGGTTAGTCATGCGAAAATGAAGGTGTTTTTCTCTAGAAATGTTAACCATAACAGAGCCACACAGATAAGTACTGAACTTGGATTTACTTAAACTGGCGATCTAGGTAAATATCTTGGTGTTCCGCTCCATCATGGTCGGGTAATGAAGGAGACATATCAATTTATAGTGGACAAGGTGAAAAGTTGAGTGAGCAATTGGAAAATAAACAAGCTATCCTTTGCAAGGTGTTCTACGCTTGTTAAATCTGTTGTGTCCGCCATTCCTAATTACTATGAGCACATGCGAGAATTTGGAGAAGATCTCACGGAGATTCTTGGGGAGAGTCTGATGACCAGAAAAAGATGCATTTAGTGACTTGGGATAAGGTGTGTCAGGAGAAAAAGGTAGGGGGCCTTGGTATGCGGCACTTAAAACAGCAAAATAAGGCGTATATGATGAAGCTTGGATGGGGCCTTGTGAAGAGAAATGATGCCCTTTGGGTGAGAGTGATACGAAGCAAATATAATTGTGGAGATGACCTTCTGCCTACTATTGATCCCAAGAAACCTGGTTCATGTGTTGGAGAGGAATTAGGAACTCTTGGAAGAGCATCTAGGAAGGGATGGAACACGTTAGAAATATAGAAATGGGGATGATGATGTTCGATGGAAGTGGGAAAAAGGTGGCGACTTTACATTTAACTCAGCTTATAGGAGTCTGAATGATAGAAGGGAGGAAGGGCAAACATTGTGGCCAATTATTTGGAAACTCAAAATCCCTCAGAGAAGCAAGACTTTCGCCTGGGTAACCCTTTAAGGACACCTTCTTACTAACTACAAAAAATGGAGAATAGGCCTTCATCCAAATGGTTCTTGTGATGTGTGCAGTAACTTTATGGAAGATGACTTTCATGTGCTGCGGGACTGCTATAAGACAAGGCTGTTTTGGGAGAGTATAGTGCATCCTTCATATCACTCAACTTTCTTTGATTCTAACATTCATGCATGATTTAAACTAAATATGACAAGGAAGATAATGAGAGAGGAGGGAGACTGGAAGCATAACTTCATTATAATTTGCTGGCTTATTTGGCGAGTAAGGAATGAGCATATGCATGGGGTTAATGAGGCTAGATACGGGCAAATATTCGCGCAAACAAAAGTCATTCACTTTGTATTCTTCGCTCGAGCACTAAAATGAGTGGAGTGAATTTAAACGGTAGATGTGAAGTTGACAGACAGCCCCCTTCTAAGAATATTTCAGACGGTATACGAGTCATGATAGATGGTGCCTAATCCTATGCTTCTGATATCGCAGCTTCTTGCGGCATCCTAATGAATGAGGGAGTTATTTTTGAAGGCTTTATGATGCGTCTAGATCATAGGAATTGGCTTACTGCAGAATTATGGGGCTGCTTAATGGGGCTTAAAAGAGCATGAGATTATGAAGTAAAAAAGCTTACTCTGACTTCAGACTCAGTGGAAACTATCGGCCTCCTTCAGAAGGAGGTATCAGATCTTCATGAGGAATTGAGCATGATTAGTGAGATAAAAATGATGCTCCAGTGAGACTGGGATGTCAGTTTGAAACTTATTGAGAGAGATGCAAATAAAGCTGCTGATTGTATGACAAATAATGCACTTGGTAGTGCTCTTGGACATCACATCCTTAATGGACTATTTACGGTTGCTTTTTTAAAGGCAGCGGGTGTCACTTAATTTCCTTTTTTGCTTTTTTGTCTTTTGTTTAATTTCCGTTTGTATCAAAAAAGAACTAAAGGGTTAAGATGCAAAATACCAGCAAAAATATTATAACATCTAAATATAATACTTTTTGTGATAGGTCTCATACTTTTTTCCTTTATATTTAGCATTTTTGTATTTTTGCTCCCACTTTAAATGTTTATGCATATTTTTTTTAATCTCTGAAGAGCGTACACTGCTGAACATATTTTCGGTACCTCAATCATATACTGAAACTTCTGAAACAAAAACGCATGAGATGCTGCTCTAATACCATCTTAATGAAGTTATTTATTTGACTAGGGTTTTTTTTTTTGGTTGGGGGGACTTTTTAAATCAGTTAAATTTATGTTCTATGCACGCAAAAATGAATTCATCTTTATGAAAAATTATTGAGGTTTAGGTTTAATCCAAATTCAAGTCAGTTCATATTACAACCTATTAATTCAAAACAGAATTAGGAGCACCTTGGAATAACTCCAACTAATTCATGTTCAAATAAGTCAGGTCCCATTCGCTGATTCATCACAAAATGGGGAGCACTCTTACATATTAATTTGGAATGACACATATTTTTTATTTTTTAAAAAATAGCTTTATTGCTAACAAAGTTCGTTCCCGTTGATAAGCGATTGCTCATAAGTGTACAAGTTCATGAGTTTAAATCTCATTATCAATACGAGTATTTTGTTGATGGATAATCTATAAGTACATATGAGTTCAAATCTCTAAGTATAAAGATATACATTTATTCTAGTGAGTTTCCAAAATCCAAAGTGAGTTCTCAAAATCCAACTCACCTAAACTTTGTTATACAAAAGAAAATCCATCTGGGTATAAAGGACAATGAGGTAATTTAACAGTATTCTAAAATCTCAATTTGTTACATCTGGGTTGATTTGGCATTTGTGACATTGAAATCACTAATTTTGGACTTAGTAAGGGTATTTATATGGGATTCTCCCATTTTTAAATATTAATAATGTTTTGATATTTTAATTAAAAATGTAAGAAATATTTTATATCATTTATAAATTATTTATCATTTTTCCATTTATTTTTTTTAATTTGTTAATTAAATTTTGTGTTCAGGTGAATGTGTTCTCGTTCCCGGAATATTCTGCTAATGATTGGGACCTATGTTGTAATGTACTAATGCAATGGCCACCCTTTTCATATAAATAATTTAAAATTGATTAATAATTATATCTTATTATCTTCCTAATTGTATTTTTCTTCTTTTAACTTTTGGCAGATGAGAATTTTGTGTCAATATCAACTTCTTTGTAGAAATCACTCTTTCTTTATCACTTGAAGTAATGAATGATTGAACCATTCTGCCTGTATGTACCCATCTATTTTCGTTAATATCAACTCTCAAGAATCAGTCAATAATAATAAGTCACAAAGTTTATAATTTATGAATAATATAATTCTTTAAAGTTTTCATATTATATATATTTATCAAAGAAAAAACATAAATGTATGGCAAGTGCAACTATATGCCTGCTTAAAATAAGAATTAGTAAACTTTTATTGGAAAAATTGATGAAGCTAAATAGACTATTTAAAAGTATTATATATATATATATAATTAATTTATATATCAATTTATATATCAGATAAATTAGTTTAGAGAAAAATGATGAATATAAATATCTTTAAGTAATTTAATTAGCTTTCTTAACATATTCAACAAAAGTCAACTTACTCTAATATTAAGGATTGGATGTAGTATTTTGGTAATAGAAGAATTTTATTATTTTTTGATAATATTTTATGTTTTTATCATAATTCTTTTTATCTGAACGCAGAAGCAAACCCTTTTGTCACGTATGCTCAATTCTTTTAATTAGCTCTCACCTTTGATTGTCACTTACAATTTTAGTTTTCTTTCTTTTCTTTTTAACTTTAGTTCTTAAAAGTATGATTTCGTCCTAGTTTTTTTAAAAAAATGATCAAAATGTTGTTGGTATACTTTCTTTCAAAGTCTTTTTTTTAAGAACAGTGTTTCTAGATTGAAGGAAAATTTTTATTGAACCATATATAATATGACGCTGGTTTACACTTTACAGTATCCTAGAAAGTTGAGAAAAGGGGTATCTAGTAATCTCTTGTGTGATATCCACAGAAAAGATCAGAAGAGACAAACCACTACTAGAAAAATGTTATTTAGCGATAGAAAAATCATCGCTAAATGACTATTTTCCATAACTAAAATGAGAGTCGTTAATATTTTCCATCGTTAAATGGAAATTTTTTTATGGAAAATAGTCATTTAGCGATGGATTTTTCCGTCGCTAAATGACATTTTTCTGGTAGTGATACATAGCCTAAGAATCTGCAATATTCCAAGTTTTGGCATTATCAACGGCTTTTTTTTGTCAAACCTTTGATGAAACTGTGACTATATCCTTACCATAAACTCGTACTATTTATAAGTCATTTTTAATTTGTTTTACATGGATCAATGAAACCTTAAACTTTTATATCTATCTCTATTAAATATATACTATACCCACGAGAAACAAGTTAATACAATAATAAACGGTTATAAAATTATACATCCATATAGAAAATTTGAAGTAACATACAAATAGAACAAAAGAAATCATTCTCTTTCTACTCAATAAATAGAACTAGGAGAGTAGAGTATATTAACTCCCCCTTCCCAAGTTCAAACAACTTATATAGCCCTGCATTATTTTCGCTTTTGCATTGTTGATACTTCCTTCGGTAAAAAGACCCTTAACATCATTTATAATTTTGTCTATAATACTCTTTTCGGTCTTTACCATAAAATGTTAGTTGGAGTTGCATTTGATCCTAGCTATAATATTTCAACATATTTTCTATTATGTTTATTATTTTTCCAAAAGTATTTAGCCGACTCTTAAACTAATATATAATCAAATGATATATATGTATTTTACATAAATCATGTTACAATTATTCAAATTATCCGATTTATTTCATTTTCTTAATTAATCTACCAAATTAGTTAAATAGTTTGCATATCAAGAATTGAAAGTAGCAATTTTTCCACCTAATATTCCTAATGCCTTGTTTGGTCTCAAGGAAGTGGAGCTGAAGAATTGGAATAGGAGTTAGAACCCTATTATTCGTGTTTGTTGCATTGAAACCAAGTTCTTCATGTAAGCCAAAATTGTTGGAACTCGATTCCAACCTCATACTCATGGAACTAGATTTCAACCTCACTTCTTTCTTCATTTGTCATCTCTACCCTCGACATATCCGACCATCACCTTCCACTAGTCTTCTCCTCCAATCACCTCATATTTATTGTTAGCGCCGACATTAGCACCCACGACCATGGAGATGTTGACACTACGGTTGTCAAAGATGGTCTGATGACCATCGACTTGGAAGGACGCAAAGGTGCGGCAAAAGGGATGGTGGTGGGGGTACCGGCGGTCTTGGAACCGGAATCTTGATCTTGATCATGAGCTCATTTGGTCTTCATTTTGTCGTCAACAACTTTGTCCCAGAGAGAGGTGTTGAGGCATTTCTTGGGCATAGTGGAGAAGGCAGGGTTGGCAACGGGAGCATTGACAGAGTTGAAACGGAGGAGGAATTGACAAAAGACGTCGATGGCCATTTAAGTCAATTTGATCTGAGAAGAAGCAATCTAGTGTCCTCATCTTCTCGGCCCCTTCTCCTCCCTCTTCTTCTCTTCAAACGCATATCCCACTATGCCTCTCAATATCTGCCCTTTTTGTTTGAGTTATTATTGATTGTTTATGGTTGAAATTTGTGCAAAAATGGAGGATTATAGAAGTTTTTTCCGTGGTTGGTCGTGTTGCCTATAGTGGCTGAGATGTTTGCTTCTCCGATGGTGGCTGGTATTTCTGTGGTGGCTTCATGTGGACAAATTCCATGACGATGAATAGTTGGAGAGATTGATGGTGATGATGCTACTTAATACTTATGGAGGTGGAAGACACTACAAAAAAAAAAACTTTATTCCTGCGGATTTTGACTAAAAATCCGCAGGAAAGATGTTTTCCTGCGGATTTAAAACCACAGGTAAGCTTTGTGGATATTTTTTCATGCGGATTTAAAATCTGTAGGTAATTACCTGCAGAAAAATCCGCAGGAAAATCCATAGGTAAAAAATCCGCAGGTAAATATCCGCAGGTAAAAATCAGCAGGAAATTCAGAAGTAAATTTTTTTAATATTTAAATGTAATTGCAGCAAAATCCAAACATGATTTTTGAAACAGCAACATGAAGCAAATAAGAGAAAACAAGACTTTCAAATGTATAAACATGAATTTAGTAATATTTTCCTGAAACACAAGTGCGAATTACAAGATAACAAAGAAACCTATTTAGAAATTCAAATGAGATACATATAAAAGTGTCCTAACATGCTGAACATTCTAATCATCATGCTAATCATCATCACTGCCAAAAGTGTCAATATCTTCATCATCAGATTGAGTAACATTTGGTTGTGCTTTGCTTGTAGG
>JANTPZ010006727.1:0-16052 GCA_025593235.1 Vachellia pachyceras | reverse complement strand
TGCTTCCACTCCACTCACTGATTCTCAGCAATGTAGTAGTGCCAGCAGCAGTCTTGATTTTGCAGATGCCGCTGCGTCTTTTGAATCTGAAACACCAGTTCATAACAATGGATTCAGATGCAGCTTGTGTGAAAGGTTTCTGTCGCAGAGATCACCTTGGAGTTCCCGACGAATCGTGAGAAGCAGGGACATGCCTACAACTGGGGTTCTTCCTTGTAGTCATGTTTTTCATGCAGAATGTTTGGAGCAGACAACTCCGAATTTGCGGAAAAATGATTCTCCTTGCCCCCTCTGCTCCCGAGTGGTGGAATGTTCCACTGGTCAACGGGTTCCTTTGAGTTTGAAGAATGGTCTTCCAAGGATTAGACCGTTTTATGAGGATGGACCGTCAAGACCTTGGGGCTGTGCGCAGGTGGGTGATTGTGTTGAAGGGGCTTTGCATGCACCACCACCACGCAACACAATGTTCTTACTAAACCGGAATCGCATAAAAAAGAATCTTTCTTTTAAGGGCAATTCAAGTAAGGAATTTCCAGGTCTGGTGAAGAAAAGCGGATCATATTCTTCACTGTTCTTTGGTGGAAGCTCAGCTGATCAGGAAGCAGCTAGTTGCTCAAATGCAAAAGCAGGCCCAAGTTAACTAACTGTGGTGCTGCTTTAACTCAAAAGTGAAATTATATTAGAGGCGGATTCATAACCCTCTGATGGTTTTTGTATATACCTTATTAATTTATTGAATCATGTGTCTTGGAAAGTTGAAGAGTGTAAGCGTCTGCTGCTTTTGTTTTTGTACTTGTGCTTTCAGAATGAGATTCAGTCAAGATTTCAAACGAGTCTGTTTTCATTATTTGATTTGAGCCATTATTACACTATATGTTGTCGTTGAAACACAATTCCATGTGGGTCTATAATCCCCATGACGTAAAGGTAGCCCAAGCACTCTACAGTTAATGACTGCCGACTTATTTCATTCTGTTTATTCATCATAATCTTTAGTTTACATATGATCTTGTAATGAGCACAAATCCATGAAAGAAGTCAAAGAACATGTCCTTAAAGTTAATTATTGGAATTGGGAAACATAAGATCTTTCATTCAAGGTGACCCTTCCGAGTGAAATGTGTGGTTAAATTTTTTTTTTGTTTTCCATCCGGTTCATCGAAGCTTCGCTCCGATTAGTTCAGACCCGACCCGCGTCGCGCACCAGGAAATGGTGGGTGAGTCTCTCAACGGGTTGAACTCGAAATCTTGCTTAAGCTGGAACAAGCTACTTACCACTTGATCCAACCAGCCGTTGGTAAATATATGGTAAAATGATTACAATGAAACTAGGTATCCCTACTGGGCTGCCCCCATGTAATACATGTGATATACTCAATTTTTTTATGAAGAGACAAAATGGCATTCAATAATTAAAGTTTACAAAGTATTACAGAAAAATCATGCATTAAGGATAAAATTTTCTGTCAAGTAATGGTAGAATTAGGAAAAGATTCTGCAGCCGGTTGTAGAGATTCAGGGTTTTTTTTTTGGTAACAGAGATTCAGAGTTATGTAACCACATAGGTGAAACTTGCCGGCAACTAGAAAGAAAAGAAAGCCCTAATGCATATTGGTTTTTCTATAAGAATTCAACCAAAGGGGTCCCTTGGTGGCAAATGTATCCTTGAGAGAAATATTTCCATCCTGCAGTATTGAGAGAAATACGAACTTCTGGAGTCGATGGTATACATAATCTTTTTTTGTTGTTGGATAAGAAGAATCCATAAATATTGCTAAGGCTGAGAAAGTAAGGATGTTGCGGATTTCCTACATAATAATCTGATGAGGCTGAGGGCTTTGAAAGTGTCCGTATATTTGATATTCATGTATATATCCCTTCCACCTACAGCTTCAATCCCTAAAACGTGGGGAGGGTGATTTTTTTGTTAAGCACATGTATATTTTTTATTGTAGGCAATCCTGTTTAAGATATTGTCGAAACACTAAATGTAAATACCTCTTCTAATAGGGATTTAAACTGTGATTCATCATGTTGTGAGGAACTAGCCCCTTCTGCTAGATCTAATTTCATTGATGTGAATGTGTAATTCATTAGTTTTTTTTTGCTAAGCATATATATCCTCCTAATGAAGACAATCTTATTCAAGGCACTGTTAAGAACTGAATATAGATGCTTCTTTTCACAAAAATTTAAACCTTAGTTTATCACATTACGAGGGATTTGAACATTGATCCGTTAGTTTACTATGAACTCCTTTGTTTTAAAGGGTATGGTTACAAGACGTGGTCCATACCCAGAAAGGCCTGATAAACGTTGGGTTTCCTTCTGTAGGCCTTCGTTGGGAAAGAAGCCTAGAAAGACAATAAAAATAACAACACTAGTGTCATTCTCAGGCTGTGTGGCTATCAAGGAGCAAGTTGTACTACTGTACTGCTATATAACAGCAACACCAAAGAAATCTAAATCGTTGCAATCCAAGTGGACAGTGAGGCATAAGCAACCGACCTTAAGTCCATTTCTGGACCAGCCATTGTACCTTAATTTCACGTTCACCTTATTAATACAGGACCCTATCTATCCCAAACAGCAGCCTACTTGAAAGGACCATTTCTTCCACCTTTCCATGTGCTCTGTTTCCATTGCTCCAGACACTGTAATTTTTTTTTTTGGCCCAACTCCAGACACCGTAATTCCACTTTATGCCCCTGGACATTATACACAAAGTTTGCTATTTTTTATAAAGCATAGATATTCTTCTATTGGATACAATATTGTTTAGGATGCTGTAGAGTATATTAGATGTAAATACACCTTCCAGTGAAGATTCAAATTTTAATTCATCACATTGTGAGGGATTAACCCCTTCCGCTAAATCAAACCCGTTGGGTTTTTTTTCAAATTGCTTTGTGCTAATTTAATTCCATTTTTAAGAGCACTCTTAGTTAGGGTTCCCTTTTTACCCATTAGCTATCCTAAATTCTTTCCGCTGTCAGTTTACCCCAATGATGATCCTATTAATGTGACAGACACATGCTCCCCTGTAAAATAAAGGTTCAGATAGCAAAGGTAAAATCTTCAATTGTGCCAGTGACTCCTTGTCCCTTTGTTGCTGACTTGCTGCCATTCAATTTTAAGAGAAGCAACTTCTTTTACACAGATGAAATTTATGAAACATTAAATGAAAACGACTGAGATGGATTGAGCATGCTGGGTCTACTAATTCTGTTTTATGCATTTTCCTGATCCGATATTATGCATCTAAATAGGCTTGAGACTACATCTTCATCCAAAATCTTAAGGCGGTGAGTTTAACAATCTTTCCATTTAAGTAAAGATCTGATGTAGGATTTCTCTACTCTCCTACCCCTAATCAAGTCGATTTGCATGCACATGACATTCCGACATTCACTATTAGAAAAATGTCATTTAGCGACGGAAAATTCGTCATTAGATGGCTATTTTCCGTCGCTAAAACGAGGGTCGCTAATATTTTCCGTCGCTAAATGGAAAGTTTTTTAAGGAAAATAGCCATTTAGCGATGAATCTTTCCGTCGCTAAATGACATTTTTCTTGTAGTGATTCCAATCTATTATATAGGACACCTTGGAGGTATAGTGAGCTCCTTTTATTTGTCATCTGATAGGTTTGGAAACTAATATGTTGGAGTGGTAAAAAAGGGTAAAAATTAATATCATGATGGAGTCTAGTAAATACTGGAAATTATTTCAAATGTTGGATATATTATTATCTTTATATATATCATCTGCAGCTAAATATCTATCATCTAGCTACAAAACGTGGGTGATGTAAGTATCCATCATTATTATGTTCACGCTTCACTACAATTTGCAGTGCATGCAAGTTTTTTTTTTTTTTGGAAATGACTGAATTTCCCAATTCCATTGATCTGCCACAGGTAGCCTTAACTTAAATTCAATGGTACTGTTAGTGTGCTTCAAAAGATAAATAAATGAAAGGAGAGGGATAATACAGGACCCATCTTCTTCTTCCTCTTGTTCTTTGAGCTGTCACATTGGAGTTTGAATATGTCAATGCACGATATTGAAAGATCACTCGTCCTGGGTCTACACATATCCACTACATGTCATTAAATGGAGGGCATGTGACCCTCCATGTGAACGTGGGAAAGTCCCTAAATTGCTTCTCACTTGAAAAAGGAGAATCACTGAATTTTTAAACAAAAGAGATAATATTTAACAAATCCTTAGGATTTGTCATGAATTATTTCCACTTGTCCTTGAGAAACCATTGATAAATTTTAAAGACTTTTAGATATTATTTCTCTTATTTAAAACCTAATTGTGATTCTTAAAAAAAAAAAAAAAAAGAGGACGTCTAAATCAAAACACAATAAGGCATAAACGTGTTTTCTTCCTCTACACTTGCTATTGTTCAAACCATATACTTATTGCAAAGCCTTTTCTTTTTTTTCTTCTTGTTTTTTTCCTCTTTAGCTATATAGCTACCTAACTTGCTTAGTGCTCACTCCTCAGCTTTCCCACTCATTCTTTTTCTCATCTCCCATGCATTCTCATTTAATACTCTTCATCAAGTCTCTGTTCTGTCCAATCACACCACTCTTCTAAACTAAATAGTATCAAATTATATTCATAAACCTTGTTCATTAATTTTAAAATATATGCATATCATAATCTTATCCTCCTTTTTGGGTTTTTGTTATGATTACTTGGGGGATGATAATGTGGTTGGTTATTGATTGAGATCCTGTGTTGTGCTTCAAAGCTGTATCCAATCTAATAACAAATGAAAAGGATATGCTTTCCTATTTCTCTGTGGATGAACACTAGTTTTTGAACTTTCTAGTGGTTGGAATATTAATAAGTTAGGTATATATTTGGATTTGCTTAGCTAAAAAATACAAAACATTCACTATAAATGAGATATCCATACGCAAGTTTTTTTCCCTTTTTCTTTTACCCTTTTTTATCACGTCTATCCATATATTCTCATATATCACATCTTGTGATGCTTTAATATAGTTAACATCGGTGTATGAAATTAACAGAGAAAACGAAGGTATTTTATTTTATTTTCTCACCATTCAAGTCACTTTCTCTTGCTCTTCCTATAGTATGTTTTGCCACTTGGTCTAGAACATTCAAATATTCATATTCATAATGTATCAACTTGTTCATTAATTCATAATGTCGTCATAAGGCAAAGGGAGTTTTTCTAAATCGTATTATTAAATTTTTGACATAAATATATAATTTTACCTTTTATTTATTATTATGTAGATTGTTATTTTCTTAAAAATATATATTTAATAAAGGTAAAGTCAGAAAGTTATTATATTTTAAGAGAGAGTTAATGAGGTTTAAGATTTTTCTTGATTTTAATGGAATTCGATAGAAGTGGCTTGTAAATAAGATTATAGTAGTAAATATAAAGAAAATTAGTTATTTGTATAAATGGATATTGTTTTCCTTAAAATACCCTTTTAATCATTATCCTTATAGATGAAAATCGTTTAAATAAATAGTACTCTATAAAGAACTTATAAATTTTAAAAATAAGTTTTATTGATGTTTTATATTTAGAATCAAAATAAACCTCTCAGTTAGCTCTTACATTTAAGTTTGAATTAAAGGAGTATGTAATTCTATTACAATTTCATATTTAGATCCAATATAAAGCTAAAACTAAAATATTGCTGTGTTGGAAATACTAAATAACGAGAGAATTAAGTGAGAAAAAATTGGTTTTTATAAGCACCTTCATCTTCTGCCTTTTTATGCCAGTCTGTCTTTTATTTTGAGAGATATTTTGAAGTTCATATGATTTGTATTATTAAATTGATGTTACTCTTATGATGATACACACACACTCTTGTGAAAGAATTAATATAATGAAAGAAACTATGGACAAATAATGGTCAGAAATTGAGTGAAATTGACGAAGCAGCATGTGATCACTTGGCATTGTCACATGTTTGAGTAAAATGGAGAAAGAGTTTTTGAACTTTTTGACATTTCTCGTTGAAAAGGATTGAAAATCTATTTGCTTACCTTCATTTTGTGTTTTGATATAATTATGTGATATGGTTTTAAGGAAGTGATTTAATTATTACAAAGTTTCAAGGATAAGTGAGGTAATGTCGTGCATTTTAGGAGAAAAAAATTTGACGGTGCATGCAAGTGAAGATAAAAAGCATCTCAAAATCTGAAAAAACATCTCGATATTTGTAAAATAATCTCGAAATCTGTAGACTCATTTGTCCCAAGGATTCCCAAACGCACACGTCATTTCTACACTAGAAGTTATTATTGCATGCTACTTAGTTGTTATTCAGATTTCTTAGTAATTAAATTATTTCCTCAAGACCTCATATTAATTTGTAATATTTTTTATATGAATTCCTTCATTTTTAAATAATCATGAGTTGAGCATGCATTTTTCTTTCTTATTTTGCATCCTATATGATTAAACTTTATAAATAGAATTATTAGTTTGTGTATTGTTTATTTTAATAGATTATATTTTAATAAAAATTTAAACTTCATTAATAATCAATATAATGTAGTATGAACTTCTGGCCAAGTACTTAGAAAGCTATACAAATTATATTTATGTATTTAATTAATGATATGACTTCATTTTTTACTATTCCCTAATTCTCCCTACATATAAGAATTGCCAAAAAAAAAACAAAGTAGCTAGATCCAGGAGCTTGTCCATATCTCTATTTTTTGTTATTTACAAGTCTGCCCTTAATTACAAAGGATTTTTTAAAAAAAGTCATTGATTAATTGATGGGGAAAACTCATTAAGCAGGAGTTTTTTTAAGTATTTTAATCCGTCATATAATTCTTAACTCTGCATTATAAAAAGGAGACAGATGTTAAAAAAAAACCATGTACAAATTTAGCGGGTGGAAAGTATTGTTTTCTAATTTACCCTCAATAGTTAAATCAAACTTATATTAGGTATTGAAAGAGTGCTGCTGACTTGCTGTGAAACAAAAATGTTATAAAGAATTAAATAATTTGCCGATATTAAAAAATTAGTTGAATTCATTATTTATAATAAATGCGTCTTTATTTTTCTATAATACCCTTTAAAATTATATATATTGAGCTTGTTTGACGAAGAGTTAAGTAATGTCAAAAGCACATTTAACAGTGTTTTATGTAAATAACGGCTTATTGGATCAAGTGGTAAACGGCTTGTTCCAGTTTAAGTAAGGTCTCGAGTTCGAGTCCTGGTGTATGCAGCAACTACCGTTAGGAGAATCACCCACCATTTCCAGATGCGTGACACGGGTTGGGTCCGGATTAGTCGGAGCGAAGCTCCAGTGAACCAGGCGGGAAACAAAAAAACAGTGTTTTTCCGTAAAACGAGATAATCAACTCCATATATTTACCTTGGTTTACGTAAAAGTACTTCTCTACCGCGTTCCCAAACTTGTAATTACTCAAATCCATATAGTACATGGTTTGAATAGAGATATTTTGTTAAAGAAATTATAAATCAGTGAGACACAAAGGTAACGTTCAAAGACTTAACAAGCAGATAAAAAGCAGTGAAAAAGAAAGAGAATATGCAATGACGATAGAGTCAGAAGGACGTGTAAGAGGAGTAGTAGTAGTCGTGATCGATCTTTTGGAACTTGGAATAATAATGAAAGGGTTGATGAGAGGATTAGATTCTGGCTAAGTGCCTAAGTATCATCATTGGCTAAATTATGGCAGACAATGCAATTTATTGTCTCGTTAATGTCCATATCATTGTCCCTACCAAACTTACGTGTCCATATTTAACGTGTCAATTCAAATTTTTTTGTCATTTAAATTTATTTTTATTTCATTTTAATTCTTTAAATTTAAAGTCAGTGATTTTCATACCTTCATATTTCATTCTATTTAAAACATTGATCCTCATAATCTACCAAATATTTGCAATATTTTTTTATATTTGAGGGATTGCACCCATTGATTTTATACTAGATGGATTAAAATCAAAATAAGGATAAATGTAATGTTCCAGGGATTATATTAATGCTTATTTAATTGGAAAATTTATTGGGAAGTCCCAAATAAGGAACTTATTTAATGAATGGTTACAATTTTAAAAATATTTATCAAAAGGTCCGATTGACAACATGATGTCATATACATTAACAATATCATGCGTTGTATTGACAACACCTCATGTTGTCAATGGGACCTTTTGATAAATATTTTTAAAATTGGGATCATTCATTAAATAAATTCCATATTTGGGACCTTCCAATAAATTTCCCTATTTAATTTAACAACCCCCTTTAATTTTACCTGCACTCTCTTTTCCTTTTGTTTTTTGAACCAAAGTTAAACATGCACTTTTTTTAAATTTATTGTAAGGTCCGAAAGAAGGAAGTTATTTATGAAAAGGTCCCAAGAGTTGTTAATGACTGTTGTTCTACTTGTTAATGGTGCTCATCAACGTGTCATTGACAACCTCTTGAGACATTTTCATAAATAACTTCATTCTTTGGAACCTTACAATAAATCTCCTTTTTTAAACATGCACATTCCCCAAAGATAAACACTAGACAAAACTTGCATCCATTTACATATATCTAGGGGCGGACCTATGTGTTCCCAGCCGGTTCAACCGCACCCCAATGACTTTCAAAATATTAAGTATATATTTGTGTTATGTGATTTATTTTACACCCACTTATTTGCTAATTTTGAACTCACTGAATTTTTACTCAGATTCTTTCAAAAGATATTAAGAATAAATCTCATTTATCTTCTTAAAAAATAGTTTGCACCTTCTGAACCAAGGCCCTGAGTCCGCCAATGTGTATATCCAATAGGTTTAATTTTTTTAATTAAATCTTAGCAGGTGAATTTTGTTCTAATAACAAAAATTTATATGGAGAACATTTTGAAATATCATTAATAATAAAAATCACTAATGACACAAATTTGATACGTGAATTCAACCTAATGAATACAAACAAATGAACCTAAATTTTATCCATGGATACGCATATCATGAATAAATTTGATGACTGGGTAAATTCTTATACTTCTATATTATAAAAAGTTTGAATTGACAATTACTATAGTTTATAACTTATGAATATATATCGATATATATATATAATTTTAATGATACCATTGAGCATTATTTTTATACTAGCTCTTCAACTCAATTCAATCTCTTTATTTGAAATGAATCCTATTATATTAATGAGTGATGTAAATTAATAATTAATTTTTATTTATATGGCGTTAAGGTGGGGGACAATTAATGCTGATAATTTAGATGGAAAGTTCATCAACAATAATAAATTTAATAACTTTTGCAATTATAACTTCATTCCTATATATTTATAATGCAACGTAAGAGTACAAAATTTACAAACAATAAATTTAGAATAATTATGATTAGAAGAGTACATTCTTAATAATAAGAAGTGCTCATCATGTGCTATTTATAAAGCAAAGAGATGATGTTTTATTAAGTTCTGTTTATAAGTCATCTCATTAAATTTTTCATATTAATGCACAATTTTATTTTTAATTTATTATATATTGATTTTACTCGTATGAATTGTGATAAATATTAAATATTAATAAAATTGCAAGGCTGTTAAATGTTAAGATGCAATTAATAAAATTTAAAATTTTTCTTCGTCTGTGTGGCAAGAATAACTCATAAATAAATAAGATCATAAGGCGAATTTAAGATTGAATTGCATGTGGATGGAGGAATATGTGAATCCAAAGATGCGAGCGTATCTTTATAAAGTATACAAATTCAATTGAACATTAAAGAAATGGACTTTCTGGGTAAGTTGATGTTGAAGAATGCTACGTGTCACTCAAACAAGTGTGACATTATTCATAATTAGCAAAACATATACGATTCCGTGCGCCTAATCCTAATTAATTGCCTCGATCACGACAATATTTAATCTTATCCCATCATATCATCTCTCTTTGTCCAATTATAGGTTGCCTCCTGTCCATTTCTTAATTAATTAATCTTCCTATATTGCTAAATCTCTCTTCGTGTGTGAAATTAATTAATTAATTATCATGCTATCGTTTTGGATTAATTATGTTCAATGATTTTATATATCAACTTTATAGAAATTCCTATGTTGAATATGATGCATTAAAAATATTGATGAGTTGAATTCAACTATTTGAGTTTGAAATATATTTAAACCATTATTGTCATTTCTATATTTTAATTATTAAATCAACTTTCAAACGGAACTTTATATTTATGACTACAGGAAGTGTTTTTTTAAATAATCATCATGGCAACAAATAGAACCACTTCGTTTTTCTTAAATGATATAAAAAAACGAAAAGCTACAACAACAAAAAATTTACATTATAAAAGCAAGCTGCCTTTATTTTCTAGTTAGTCTAACAATGTTTAACAATTACGTTATACAACAAAATTGACCCTATTTAACTGGGTTTGTGGCAAGTTCAAATGCACGTTCAACATTTTTTTTTTGTTAAAACGAGATAACCTCCTTCACATATTTACCTCGACTTAAGTAAAAACATTTCTTTACCGCATTCTCAAACTAGCCCACTGGCATCGGTCAATATTGTATTGCTTAGAAAATAACATAAAAAATATTATTATTGTGAAATGTCTGTCATTTAGTATTTAACAATTTTTTTAACAGAATTGACTTTAATAAAAAAAACATTTGTGCTTGAAAGAAATCCTTCTTTTTTACCTTTGTTGGGAGCAAGTGAGATTTGGCATTGATTGCAGCAAAACCACTTCAAATTTTGGAAAAAAAAAAAGATAGATCCAATGCACGATCGATTAACGTGTAGCTTTTTCCTTCTTTTTAAAATCCAAAAGAAACAGAGAAATGAATGGTGACAATAATAATTTATTAATTACGAGTTTATCATTACTAACTATCGGCAGATACCTTTGTTTACGTTAATGCCCTTAGAAAAAGCGTTGGTTAATAACTGACGGAATTTTAATTAATTATAACTTTGGTGGATCCATCACCATAAATTTTTAATGTAAAAATAATATAATTACATGGTATATTCCATATCACATAACCAACAGTGTGTTTGGCAACAATTTTCCCCATTCTGAAGCACGGTGCACAGTTCAAAAGTGGGAAAAAAGTTGATGTTCACTTTTTTTGTCGTGTTTGGAAAAGTTTATAAAAATAAGTTACTTGTGGGAATAAGTTACTTCTACCAATAAACTGAAATCTTAAACTTTTACAAATAAGTCATTTCTTCTACCACTTTCTTAAACACAAATCACTTTTACAATCTCAATTATTTCCAATCTCACTTCTCCATAAATCTTCTGCAAATAAGTTACTTATCCCACCCGTTGCCAAACGGACCCATTAATATTTGTTTGTATCAAAAAACTAATATTTATATGAAACCAGTATTTAAAAAAAAACATAAAATAGGCTTCAAGGCTTAATAAGTATTCACAGAATATATTTACAAATCATTCCAACGACAATGAAACTACTAAACACAAGCCCTTGTGACTGTTTAGGAATCAGTAGAGAAGTATTTTTACGCAAGTCGAGATAAATAGTGGATGAGATTATCTCGTTTCACGAAAAACACTGTTGAACGTTCTTTTAGCTTTTGTAAACGTTGTTTCAAATAAACCCCTCATGTATTATGGATCATATTTGTATCAACTAAACCAAGTTTAGTTGATATTTTGTAATTAGATTATAGTCTATTATTACTCATCTGATTATAAATAAAAGTAGGCCCCAGCTTGTACTTCAAATTATATCATTAAGTACAAGAAAAACATGAACTCAGTCTTTTATACTGTTGAGTAGTGTAAGTGTCCAACATAAATCAGTTTTATTATATGTTAATAATTAACTAATCTTCTTAACTTGGTAAAAGAAAAAAATAATAAAAAAATCCCAAGCTTAAATCTAAAAACTGTTACTTAGATGTCAATCGTATTTTATACGAAGTTATTGGATTTATATTTTACATTACATTAACAAGTGTTTTTTTTTCATATATACATGATATAAGTTATTCATGAGTATGACTGATATGTGATGTAAAATCTGGGTACAGCAACTTGTAAATAAATAATTATGAGTTGCTTAACGTATTGATTAAGTGTATAATTATTGCATCTGGTCCATGTCATGGGTCATATCATCAACCACATGTTAATGTGATCGTACCTTTTTAACGACACCTGCACGTGGAGGGGTCCAAAGGAAACAAACCACACAGTTTGATTCGTATATTATTAATAATTAATTATAACAATTTTTTCAACGATAGTTCAATGAAGACAAACGTCCAGTCCTATTGATGTAAACCTCCTCCCACACAAGGTCTCGTTGAATGAGCTGTAAACCTTCAAAATCAAATCCACACTTAAATTCTTCCCTTTTATTAGGTTGATTTGAAAATACAATGGAGAAGTATTTTTACATAATTTAAAGTAAATATGTGGAAAAAATTATTTCGTTTTATAGAAAATACTGTTAAATGTGTATTTGATTTTTGAAAATGTTGTTCTAAACAAATCCTATAATTTTTTTGTTTTTTTATTTTATTCATCATCATTCTCTTAATGGCCAGCTTACATTGTTCTTGAGCTCATCTAGAAGCCTATTTAAAAATAATTTTTACATAATTCGAAATAAAATTTAGGTTTTAGAGAATATGTTTTAGAAGAATAGTTCTATTGATTTGAGGTAAAATATAAGTTTTGAAAGGTGATTGTATTTAAGAAATTATTAACTTTTAAAAAGTTTGAGGTAAAAAATAAGTAGGAAAGAGAAACGAAAAAAAGAAAAAAGAGGAAATTGAAAATTTATTATGAGAGAGTATGATTTGACAAAAAAAATAACTTTTTCAAAGTTTGAGTTTTATCTTCAGAATAATTTTTCTAAAAAAATTAGTATTGAGATAAAAATTAGATTTTAAAGTTAGAGTTTAGATGAGCCTATAATCTAATTTATGTATATATTTGCGTATATTTGTTTGTGTACGTGTTCGTGCGCGCGCTCTTTTCTTATTACGTGACTTGATAAGTATGTCTAATTTCTAATTGACTTGGCATTTCCTAATTTCTTTAGTGTTTGGCTTTTGAGGTGAAGCATATTTCTTTTTCTTCCTTTTCTGATTTTTTTAAGTACTACAGGGGCACCGTTTCATAAATTGCCAAAAGCACTTATACTCACATTCAACAGTATTTTTTTTTGTAAAATGAGATAATTTCTTCAATATATTTATCACAATTTGTGTGAAAATATTTATAAGTACTTCTCCATCACGTTATCAAACGGATCCGGTATATGTTGGTCTTTTAACAATTACATTAAATTTCGTTTTAATAAATATATACTTTAATCTTCTCCAAACTACAAATAAAGATGCAACGTCGATATGTGTGTGGACTTTTCTTATTAGATAAGCGTAAAGTATGTCAAATCACGAGTAATTGTGGCAGATGGACGATTCAGATTGAGTGCGTTCGTTAGTGAATAACCGGATTCTAATTATTTTCTGTATGCATTTGACAAAACGGTTACAGAAGCCAAATACATATTTAACAGTGTTTTTCTGTAAAATAAGATAATTCCCTTCATATATTTATCTTGAATTGTGTAAAAGTATTTCTCTACCATATTTCTAAATAAACACTCTATATGGCTTTAAACGATTATGTTGTTGTTTCTTGCCACGTGCATGTTTGGCAATCCCGTGGTCAATTATAAGTTGAAATAAAACTTCTTTCACCTACTTATTTCGAATTACGTGGATTTCCAAACATACACACATGCTTTTACATATAAAATTGAATTTTGATTCTCTAATGGTAAGAAGTAACCCTTCTACTAAATTCAATTCCATTAATAATGATTTCCTTTTCGATGGTGAATATAACAATTTGATTTGTTGGCAGAAATAAATATTTCATACGGTTCTAAACATAACATATCATCTACAGTGTAGTACAATGTTGTTTTAAATTTATAATTATTTTTTAAACATCTTTATTAATTATGCATATTTGAGGGAGTTGTCACTGAAAGGCGGTGTATATATTAAATGAGGCTGTTTAACACATGCGTGTTATATTTAACTGATTTCATTAATATCTACGAATAATTTATCTAAACTTTACATTAAGTTAAAAACCCTTTAATATATGTAATAAAGGGTAATACTTTAAAAAATTATAAATTTAAAACATAAAGTAGATTAAAATAATATATTTGAATTAAGTCCAATCATTAATTAAACTATTAGTCATGGAGGGCAGTATTGATCACCCAAGATTTTGTTCGATTTGAAGTGCCTTCACAACCCCAATTTTTTACTGCTAAATTAATATTTTTAAACTTTATATAATATAATAATGAAATCATTTTCAAAGAAATCAAATCATATCATATAAAAAATTCGGCCTCCCAGACTACTGGAATAGCTTTGAATGTTTTCTCGAACTTCGAACTCTCACTAGGCTAATAAATAAGTGTGTTATTTTTTAAGAATAAAATATAAACAATAAAAACAAATCTGATGAGTGCATGAAAAGAAAATATCATTGCTATTAAATTATATTTGATAAATATATACGAAATCATATATGTATATATATATATATTAGCAAGCTGATTAACTAATTCTCAACAAGCTAGCTTTATTAATAAAAGATAATGGGCTTGTTTGGAACAACGTTTTCAAAAGCCAAACATATATTTAACAGTATTTTTTCGCAAAATGAAATAATCTCCTCTACATATTTACCTCAATTTACGTAAACATACTTCTCTACCACATTCCAAACGGACACAATGTAGTGATGATATCATTATGGTTCAGGGGTGATTCACACAATTTTTTTTTGCTATTAAAGTGAATATAGAGAAAGCTTATGATGGGTTAGATTAATAGCTTTAACTTGCAGTACCTCTAATCCTTAATATAAGAGTTAATTGACTTTTATAAAAGAGATTAAAGAAGTCAAATATATACACTACTAAAAATATTTATATTTATCATTTTTCACCAAACTATTTTACTTAACTTATAAACTAATATATAATATAATTATATACAAAATAATTACTTTTAAGTAGGGTCTTTATTACCTTTCTTTGTCTCCCCAACAAAAATTAACTGACTCTTATGATAATGACTGTACAAGCAATAGGTTGACTCTTATTTCATAGACATATTATTACCTTTTATCTTTAATATAAAACCTAATTAACTTTTTTTATGATATTAATGAAGTTATGTAACATACGATAAAGTATTTATATTTATCATTTTTTCTTCAAATTAATTCGCTTGACTTATAAACTAATATGTAATATAATGATACATATAAATAAATACTTTTAAGTAGGTAATTGAACTTCCTTAATTTTTTAAGAATCAATTGAATATTTTATTAAGTACTAGAGGTAGTATTGTGGTGGGTTGCACTATGACCATCTGTTAAGGTTCTATAGAATGGTTTACCTACTTAATCATTATTTTCTGACTTGAATCTTGAAACATGCAATTCCTTTTAATTTCTTCAATAAATTCATTACAAAATCAATTAAAATACTCATAAATGATATATAAATCTTGCATAAATAGAATTTTTATCTCAATTTATATAAAAAAGAACTTTTATCTCAATAATCAATAGTGATTAATTAGGGTGAATTAATGTAAACTACTCTTGATTTCAACGAAGATTTAGGCTATTAGCCTATTGTAGGATACAGTCACTACTAGAAAATCACAAATTAGTGAGGAAAATTAGCGACGACTTTGATATTCCTCTCTAAATAGCCCAATTAGCGAGGAATTTAGCGAGGAATATTAAATTCCTCTCTAATGTCCAAATTAGCGAGAAAAATTAGCGACGACTTAGATATTCCTCTCTAAAATTCCCAATTAGCGAGGAATTTAGCGAGGAATATTATATTCCTCTCTAATTTTTTAAATTAGCGAGGAAAATTAGCGACGATTAGATATTCCTCTCCAAATTATTTAATT
>JANTPZ010006726.1:0-23350 GCA_025593235.1 Vachellia pachyceras | reverse complement strand
AGTAAAAATTAATTTAAATAAATTGTATAAGTAAATAATATAAATCAACGTATAAGGGTAAAATAGTAAATTGGTTATTAATTTCCCTCCCTTCCCCTTCTAAACCAAACAAAACATCATTAAAAATCATTCCCCTCCCTTCCCCTCTAATTAAACCAAACAAGGTAATCTTATACCCTTCCATCCCATCCCATCCCCTCCTATCCATCCCCTTCCCTTCCTTCCCATCAAACCAAACATAGCCTAAGTAATGTGATGAAGAGAGGGCTGTCTATAATGGACTTGATTCTCAGAATCATAGCCATTGCTGCAACATTAGGTGGCGCTGTGGCCATGGCCACTTCTCACCAGAGGCATTCCTTTCTCACTCAGTCCGTTCACTTCAGAGCCGAGTTCGATAATTCCTGCAGATAATTCCACAAATTTCTTGCGAATTTACCTGCAGATTTTATTATTACATGCGGATTTTGAATCCGTAGCTAATTTACCTGTGGAATGTTATTCGCAGGTAATTTAACTGCGGATTTTGATTCAGCAGGTATAATTACCTGCAGATTTTTTCTTGCAGGTATAATTACATGTGGTTTTTTCCACAAATATAATTACTTGCGGATTTAAATCCATAGGTAATTTATTGCAACAATTTTTTTTATAAAAAACATTTTCAAAAGCTTAAAATCCCTTCACTATCGCCTTTTTCCTTTTTTTGCTGCGAATTTTCCTAGTTCCCTTTTTTAACCCTAAAACCAGCTCCACGCCTCAAGCTTGAATGACACTCTTTTTCTCTCTCATTCCATTCTTCAATTCCTCTCCCACACAGGTAGAGGACCAGAGGTACTATCTTAATAGATGGAGTTGAGACTATGATTCGAAGAGGACACCGTCCGCCTCGAGGAGCACTAAATCCCATCCCCATGACATAAGCGAGCCAATTTTTCAGATTCAAAATTTGAATGTTATATCAAGTGGGTTGAAGAGTTATTTCCCCCTGTGGAGACTAGGCTATTCTCGCCGAGGAAGAACAATGAAGCAGGTCGGGTGAAGAAATGTGTAAGTCGTGTCCGACGATCAGGATAATGGTAAAGCAGAGGGCGATTGTAGACATGGGTACAATTCCAGACATTCAACCAAACCCAACAAGGTGAAATCTTGTATTTTTTATAAATCAATCTTAACACTTTAGTCGCACACCTAATGTATAATAATAGAATGTAATTATATATATATGTTGACATTTTCATTTTGGTGATTACAGGAACAATATCGTCCACAGCAAAAGAATTGGTAAGATTATGTTCACAAGACTTCATACAAACTCAAAAGATGAACTGAATTTTGTTAAGTCATATATAACAATTACCCATGCATCTTTTTAAGAAATACAGCTTATATTAAAACAAGTATAATTTTGTTAACAAATACAACTCATATTAAAACAATAAATTTTGTTAACAAAAAAAAAATATTAGATAGAGAATACAAAAAATACAAAATATTCTTTTATACAAATACAAAATGTTATTTTCAACAAATACAACCAAAATTTTTAAATACAAAACATTCTTTTTAACAAATATTTTTTTTTTCAAATTTAAAATAGATTTCCTCCGAAATCCGCAGGTAATTGATTTCTGCGGAAAATTTCAACCCTAAACTTAAAACCCCCGCCTTTTGTATTTTGCTTGTGTTTTGGAGTTGTATTTCGCATTTTCCTCAGAAACCTAACAGGACGCCATTTTCCTCTGAGATTTTCGCCGTCGACGCCTACCGCATTTTTCATTTCCCAATCAACGCCTGTTGATATCGCCTTTCGCAGTCGACGCCTCTACCACCATTGTCCTCAGAAAATTCATCGTGAACCACTACCGAACGGAATCACTCAAAACGCTGGAAGAAGGTAAAATCGAAACAGCTTGCATTTTTTTTTCCTCTTCCATTTGTCTTCTTTTGCTGGAACGAAATCGAAAGCGCTGGAACGGAATCTCTTGCATTCTTCTTAAAGCTACATTAGATTCTTCTTCCGTCTCAATCAACTTCTATTAGCCTTATCTTTCTTAAATTCTTGAGAAATAAATGAAATATTACTTAAGGGGAGAAGCTTTGTTTTTAAACGACCCACTAAAGCAAAACTTGCAAAGGAACAATGAACAATCTATTCCTGATGCCTTTTTCTTTATCTTTCTCGTTGCGTTTTCTTTCAAGTCTAATTTGATGATTTCTTTAGATTCGAGAATGAGGTGACTCTGTCCAAAGTAAGTGAGATTTAATTTTATGAAACTTTAAACTTTGGTTGCATGGGAGTCAGATTCTCACCCCCGTGCAGTTTCTGTTTCTCTTTTTAGAATATATTGAAAGAGGAAAACCAGATGGCTCTGCTCAAAGTTACTCTTAGTACTCTATGATGTATGTTGTTTTATGATTTTCTCTTGCAATGCTTTCATTTGATAGACATATACAGGGAGCATTTTGATAGATGTAAGTCCATTTACAGAGCTTCCTCATCTGCATGATATCTATTTGATGGAGAAATATTAAGGAGCTCCATTTGGTGAGCTTAGTCCAATTGTATTTGCTGGTGCTGTTGCTTCCTATTGGTTATTTTGCATTTATGTTCATTGTGGCATAGTTATTTATTATTTTTATTCATTCCACGCCATATTTTTTGTTGTGAAATGTGAATTAGCAAGCTACTGTTGGTCATGATCTAGAGCAACGTTGTATGAAGGTCCAAGCCAATCTATTTTGGTCAATGGTGAATAATTATCTATCACCTTATTTGTTGCAGCATTATTCAAGAGGGAGCAGGGGGAGTAAAGAAGAAATTAACAGGAGTTACATTGAGTTTATTGACAAGACCTTTTAGACTTGATTCAAAAGGTTCTTTGGTTTATTTTGTCCTATTCTTTTTAGGCCGATATATTTATAATTTGTGAGAGGAGATTATATAGGTCTGTAAGCTGAAACATATTGTAAAAGCTATGATTATGCATTGAATATCAAAGCAGGTCGGAGATATTGATATTTGAAAAGTGGATTTCTTTTAGGAAGCCTGCTGTTCGCGTAGTCAACAATGCATCAAAACCCTGTTATTCTCTTTTCCTGCTTTCTGTTGAAAATTATGAATATGAATTGTTCCATTCTTCAGTTATTTATCTAATGCTCTCCAGAAAATTGATTTTTCCATCTCTCACTATGCTGGAAAGGTGAGTTTGTGCTGCAATTGTTTTTCTTGTTTAATACATTGTTTAATACATGAAGACTTTACATGCAACAAAATTTTCAATGATCTGCTCCATACAGATAACTTTTTGACAAAAATCGTGATTATGTTGTTGTTGAACATTGCAATCTATTGTTTTGTTCCAAGCACCACTTTGTGTGTGATCTTTTCCCTCTGCTCCCAAAGGAATCTTCTTCAAAATTATTAGTAGCCTCGAGATTTGAGTAATTATTTTCTTCTAAAGGAATCTTCTTCTAAAGGAATCTTGCAATTATTGCATTACACAAAAATGAGTAATTATTTTTCTATTTGAATTAATTTATTGTTAATTTGATTATGTAGATGTCAGACTTAGGACAACCAAAAAGATCCGTTGAGTCTAGTAGAGGTGGAAGAGGAAAGAAACGTGTATAACTAATAATAACTAACTTGCAAGAGATTCAACTTCCTCCTATAATTCCTGTTAACCCTCTTCAGCCTCGAAATGTTTCATCAAATACTTCTGCATCTGAATCTATTGAAGCCACCCTACAACCTCAAAACACTTCACAATCCCTGCCTATCCCTCAACCTTGACGTATTTGTACACAACCTAGCCATCCAGCTCCATCTATGCATGCTTCACCAACTGACTCACTACACTTACCTTTGCAAGCATCTCCTCTTACCCCATGTACTTCATCAAGTCACATAGGTGGACATATGACTCATGAACATAATGAAATAAAGCCTCTTGCTGATGGGTAAGTAGTATATTAACTTAACAGAATGATTGTTTCTTTCACTTATTATGTTTTCTCTATTTATGAATAGATTTGATCCACATTCTGTAATTGGTAGCCTCGCTTCATGCATACGATGAACTTTAGGAGAAGCTAAATCATCATGGAAGAAATTGTCAAATGCATATAGGATTGGAGTGCGGGAAGAGTTTAAGGTGACACCGTACTAATCCTACTAAATTTCAATTAATAGTTCATGATTTTCATTATTTTTATTATATATGATTTGTAATGTTATATTCTTGTTATATGAAAAACTATTTGTAGAAAATGTATATGTGGAATCCATGTTATAATGAAAAAATTCGACAACATTTTGAAAAAAGAGCTGCAAGTAAATATGGTCAAATTTCTCGATCACTGCAAAAGAAAGGTACAAAACCGTATTAGAGGGGGATATTATGTGGAAAGAATTTACAGATTATTGGCAGTCTTCTCAATTCAAAGCAAAATCTGATCAAAATAAAAGGAATCGAGAATCAGCTGCTGGAGCTTCTTTCACAAGGTGGATCAATACCACATTCACTGATTTATGAGAAAATGGTACTATGCTTATTTTATTTTATACTCGTACTCATAAGTTGATAATTTCTTGTTAATAATATATATCATTCTTAACATATGAATATAGAGAGCTGAAGGTGGTGTTGAGCCTCCATTTTCAGATTTTTAATTTCGTACGCATCGAAAGAAGAAAGATCAAAGCTGGGTGGGAGATTAAGCAGCTAGTGCATATGTAAGTATATCTCTGCGTCAAGAATTAGGATTGAAGATCATTATTGGTGTTTTAGTTTGTGTAATACTCACTCTAATATTTAAATAAGCTTGTTAGTGTACTTATATCTTTTTTGAATATGAAACTTTTCAAAAAAATTAAGGCAAACATACTTTAACGATGCCCATCGACAAATGATGGAGATGATACTGATGGTAGTCAACAATCAACATCATTACCATATGATATGGACATATTTATAAGTTCTGTTGCAGGAAAGAAAAAATGGAGTCTTCGGACTTGGGGACATAGGAAGGACATCTACTTCCTCAAAGTCTTCTGCATCTTCACTTTCTGCTAATTCTGAGGATTATGAGCTTATTAGAGCACAAATTCATGTTTTGAATACTTCATTACAAAAATCCGAAGAGGAAAAAGAAGCTTTAAGAGTCAAATTATTTGAGACAAATTCTCGCCTTGATGAAAGAACCACCTAACTTGCTGAAACGATGAAGAATGTACAGGTTTTAATGCAATATTTAGGATTTGCAGGGTCTTCTTCTCATGTGTAGCCTCAAACTCAACCTTGTCCTCAACCACAACTTGCAAATCAATAATAGTCAAATGTTACACATTCCGATAATGGAGATATTGAGACATTTGAGATTGCGGATGATGAGCATGATGTTTAGAATTTAAGTTATGTTAGAACACTTTAATATGTTTTCATTTTGAGTGCCAAATTTTGTTGCACTTTATGTATTTGTATGTTGTAATGAATATTTGTTTGAAGTCCTTTTAATACAATTATCTCAAATTTGTTTACGGTATATTTTGGTTTTTTTTATTCTTTTAGGATTTGGATAAATTCATAAATATTATATTTGTGTTTTTTCATTTCTTGCTGAAATTTCCTGCGGATTTACCTACGGAAATTTCCTGCGGAAATTTTCTGCGGATTTACCTGTGGAATTTAAAATTCGCAGAAAAAAATTTCTACGAACATTATTCTTGCGGAAAAATTTCCGCAGGAAATTTTTTCCTGCGGAATTTTTGACAAAATCCACAAGAAAATCAGCAGGAATATAACTTTTTTTTGTAGTGGCATCCTTTGTTAGACATAATTTTTCTGAATCATATTACTAGTTAGGTTACTAAGTAAGGATATATCTAAACAATTAATAAATCCGAATCAAGGCATCTTAGGAGTCTATTTGAACAAAGTGGGAATTCAAACCATGTTCTCCACTTTGTGATTTAACTAGTCCACTACTTTAAAAAAAATACCGTCTGGTTATCTACAAATTGAATTAATATGAATGGAATTATATTTAAAAAATCTTACACACGCGCACACAATAGATATAAAATTACTAATAGGCATTGCCCCCCAATGAAAGGTATTTCAACCCGTTGTTAAACACAGTTTTAAGCATGAATACGTATGACTGCAGAAAACGTATTTAGAAGAATTACTTTCAAATGAGTTAAACAACTTTCAAATCTTATCCATTTTGATATCCATATAAAAAAATTAGAATTTTTAGTTAAAATCCACAAAAAAATATGTAGGAATGTAACTGTTTTTTCTTGTAGTGAAAGGCTTTGGAAAGAAGAATGTGAGCAGATCGCTGAAAAGCTGAGGAGACTTAGTTGGTTTTCAATTTTTTTTTTTGCTTTCCATAATAAAGGATTTTATTAAAAAGAAAATACTATTTAAAAACATGCCTATTCGAGAACAGGCCACATGCTAGACCAAGCTAAGTCGATAACAAGCATAGGCCTAAAAAATGGCTTGTACATAGACTACATGGCAGTCTTACATAAAACAGGCTTGACCTGTTTGGGATATAGCCTGACTTGACTTGTTTCCACTCCTACTTATTGGATTTTTCATTAATTAACCCATTTCCCTCTGTGGGTTTTGTACTTTGGTTGGACTTTGAGGCCTTCAGTTAATGTATTATTACATTAATTTTTGTGTATATTTCAACATGTTCATTATGTAAAGCCTATTTGGATGAGGACGCACTTCTTTGTTCACACACCCTAATGTTCGCTAAGGGATCAGAATATCTCCATGGTTGAAACTTGATCCAATGATAGAAATATGAAGAAAAAGTTGAAGAGGGTAGTTCGTGGAGACATTGTTCTCCTTGTTCACTAAATGATAAGCTAGTTTAGACCAAAGAGTTCAGGGGCATGCTTAATTTACTATTATTAAAGCAGTCCTTTTGGGATCCTCAGTTTTTATAACTTTTCACCCCAAAAAAACTATAGTACCTTTTTGAAATAAATTAATGTGTATATATTACACATGCAAGTTTTAATATTTTTGGCTTAAAAATATAAAACAATGTAATTTAACTTTTTTGAGTATTTTAAAATAATATTTTGGTGCAATTCAACCAATCCATTTTCCAGCCCATACATCGTTGTGCTATTATTATATCTAATATACACTGCACTTCAGATCACTGTTTCAATGGAAAAAGTATAATAAACATTGTATATTGCATGTTTAGCAAAGCGATTGTAAAAGCTAAACACATGTTTAATAGTGTTTTTCCGTAAAACGAGATAATCCATTTCACATGTTTATTTCGGCTCGCATAAAAGTACTTCTCTATCGTTTTTCTAAATCGGCACGGTATCTTTATTAATATAAATGTTAATATTAAATATTTAACAAATCATATTATTTATCGTTATCTCTGCATGTAAATATACACGAATACTTAATTTCCTCGTTTTTTTAGAAGTTCCATTTCATTAATCTTCTATCTGGCCCTTGTAAGAAAAAATAAAAAATAAAAGTTGCGAAAATATATAGGGAACGAATAAACCGGTCATCCCCCTTAGCCATGGATTCATGAATATATATATATATATAGGAAGAATTACCCAGAGGTCTCAAGTAAGGGAATATGTTACAAAATGGTCACTAGAGGTTGTTAATGACAAATTAAGAAGCACAAATTTACAACCTCTTAAAACCATTTTGTAATACATTCATTTACTTATGATCTCTAGGCAATTCTCTCCCCCACACACACAGATATATATATATATATATATGTGTGTTACAATTGAGAGTCATATCGAGGTAAATTAAACGCATAACGATAATTAAATTTGACACTACAAATAGTTCCACAAGGAAAATAGTATGTGCTGTCCAAATGGCCTATGTTTTCTCCCAAACCATGTTGAACCCCACGTGATTGCAAGTGCTTGTGTGAAAGCATCAAAACCATTTAAAAAAATAATTTCAGACAGATCATTAATATGCTTTTCTGATGTTCGGTAAAATCATTTAATATAAATTGATCTAAGTACTCATCAAATTTATCCCTTTGTTAACCTCCACTTTCCTCGCCAAACAAACATATATTCTAAAAACCCATCATTAGAAGCCTTTCAATCATCCAGACGATAGTATTAGAAATTACTTTTTTTTAATAAGATTTACAATTTATAAAATAAATATGTGAGATATATTTTATCTTGATTTGCATTAACATGCCGGTGGAAAACCATCCAAATAGACCAACAAAATTAGAAACGGTGAAAATGGCTTTTAACCACTTAAACATGACATTTTAAATTAAGGTCTTGATTGGAAGTCCGCTGAAGAATAACTTTTATGAACATCAAGATAAAACTTAGGTTTTAGAGAATATCTTTTACGGATATCGAGATAAAACCTAAGTTATAAAATGTGATTGTATTTGGGAAGTTATCGACTTTTACAGATTCTAAGATAAAAAGTAGGTAGGAAAGAGAAAATTTATTAAGAGAGAGGGTGTGATTTGACAAAAAAAAGTTTTTTTAAAAACTTAGGTGTCAAATTGGGATTTTATATTCAAAATAGTTTTTATAAAAAATGTGAGTATTTAAATAAAACTTAGTTAAAATTTAAATTTTAAAACTAAACCTAAATTTAAAAAAAGAAATCAAATAAACTTTAAATAAGAAAATATCTTCGCAGAAGTTACAACCAGTTAGATTTAACGGTGATTAAATCTGACCAAAAGAATCCTCTCACCTACAATCTAGGCCGTGGGACAACACACGAAAACACCAAAACACGTCTTAACACGGCACGTCTTTCAATGTTTTGTATGATTTGATGTGTGTCCTCGGTATTTGTCTGCTTAATAAATAACATGTTACTTAATCTTGATTTGTTTTCACACTGTTATGGGGTTGCTGCCATCAGTGCTTTCGTCATAAGCCACGAGCACGCGTGCTGACTTTCGAGAGAGCATGTTAATAATGAGTTTATTTAAAATAATCTTTTCAAAGATTAAAAGTACATTCAACAGTATTTTTAATAAAATAAAACAATCTCTTTTACTTATTTATTCGACTTGCGTAAAAGTGCTTCTCTACTGCGTTCATAAACGAGCCAAATAATAGATTTGTTTGGCGGACTCAACATAGTGTCTTTCCGTAAAACGAAATAATGTGCTCGTTTAGGAACGCGGTGGAGAAATAATTTTACGTAAGCCGATGTAAATATGTAAAGGAGATTATCTCGTTTTGCAAAAAACACTGTTGAACGTGCGTTTGTCTTTTCTAAATACCCTTCCAAATAAGTCTAATATCATTTACATATTTATCTTATCGTGCATAAAAGTACTTCTTTACCACCAACGTAATAACCAATTATTGACTTATCCAAAATTCGCCAATGGTATCCATGCTCATTTTAAGAAAAAGTAAAACAAAGAAAGCATCGTTGCAATATGAACACGAATAAAGTTGCTATTTTTTTTTTTTGGAAAAAACCATGTTTGTCCCGGTTTTCTTCTCAAATCTCAGTACATCACATAAGCATCTTGTTAATTTGAACTTAGAAAATGTCAAGTAGTGTGGATTAAGCAAACATTGGAGAACAACACATTTTTTATTGGGTTGAGTAGCATTTTTGCCACGGAAGTATACAGGTTGGAGCACTGTGTATCCGGAAGTTTTCGAGGGATCAGATTCGCCACGGAAGTTTGTAAAACAAATAAATTCTCACCTGGGCCAACGGAAGTGTGACGGCCGTTTGCCAAGTTGGATACACTGCCACGTCACTGCCTTATTATGTCTGACATGCAGAAGGTTTGTTTTATTGTGAAGTTCACAAATTCATAATTGACGTTTCAAATAATAATTGCCAATTTGTCGGTGATATATCTACAGGGTTTGCACGTGGCAGTGTCAGAGGTCTTACCTAAGGCTGAGCGTAGACTATGTGCTAGGCACATATATGGTAATTGGAGTAAAAGATGGAGGAGAAATGAGTTGAAGAAGAAGTTCTTCTTATGTGCATGGAGCACCTTTGAAGAACAATTTAAGGATAACTTGAAATCCATGGGATCACCAAGTAGAGAAGCAGTAGAAGCAACAATTTCATATCCTCCACAATGTTGGGTCAGAGCTTATTTCAGCACCAGATGTTTGTCATGGATTGTAGATAACAATATAAGTGAGAGCTTTAATGTCTGGATTGATGAATTGAGGTATCTACCAATTATTGCAATGATTGATAGGATAAGGATAAAATTGATGACTAAGTGGGTAGAAAGTGAAAAAAATGTAAGTAGGTAGAGGGGGAACTTCAACCCAAAGAGTGTTTCCTTGTTCGAGGACAATAAGAATTTGGCAATGGGTTGTAGTGTGTTCTATAATGGTGATGATGGGTTTGAGATAACTGAAAGGGATGATAGGCATACGTGTTCATTAATAGGAAGCAGTGCACTTGTCCGACTTGGGACTTTACTGGCATACCCTATCAGCATGCAAATGTGCCTTATATCATTCCAAAATAGATCCAGTTACCCAAATATTTAGATTCTTCCATAAAGATACATATCTATCTTCCTATAGAACCAAGTATCAACCTGTGAGAGGGAAAAAATTCTGGGCCATTGAGAAGTTCCAGCCTATGGAACCACCACCATTGTGTAACTGCAAGGAGACCTAGGAAGACTAGGATCCGAACTGAAGAATCTGTAAGAAGGCAGAAAATGGCTAAAGGACATGAGGCCCGGGGAGACCAATTACCACAACAATGTGGTGATATGTCATTTGATTTGTCTCCACCTCCACTTCATAAGTTGTTAAAAAGAGGATCCACATCTAAATGCAGTGTATGTCATCAATCAGGACACAACCAAGCAACTTGAAAACAAGCTCAAACATCTGGTGGCACACCATCCCAAGAACTTCAACAAACGTCAAGACCACGTGCAAAACGTAAAGCTCCAACCAGTTGCGACACACCATCCCAAGAACCTCAATAAACGTCAGGACCACGTGGTGGAAGGGCCTTTTATAGAAGTCACACTCCAACAGGGATGGGGATCCATGTTGATTTACAAAGTGGTCGCACATTATATAACATACAAAAGTCACTTGACATATTTTGTTTGTTTTGTTTTAGTGAAATATTGGTCATCAACATTTGAAGCTAATTTGTCCATCCATTTTGTACTTGGGAATGAGCTCATAAGTAGTTATCGAGGAAGGAGCAGCTGAATATCCCATGCAGCATGACGTCGATGTGGAGACGCGATTTCCTATTCCCAACGAGAGAGAACTTAGGACAACTACCATCTGTAGTAATGTCAGCCAAAACTTGTCTCGTGCAATCCAATATCGTGGTGATGGATGTACATCGTCAACACCGACTGATCTGCCATACTCACCTCTTGGTCTCACATGGTACGGAGAACCAGCTTTCACAACATCGTGTCTTTTAACCCAGCAATACAACGTAATTGCAGCAAGTCAAAGAAATAAGTTGCCTCCCATGCGAGGAAGGGACATGGACAGGTTATAGAAGGTTATACACCTACATTTGTTTATGATATAAATGAATTTGTGAAAGTTTATTGTCTCAACATTGGATAATAAACATTAGAAATAGAAACATTAGTGAAATTTGTATACAATTCATTCGTATATTGAGATTTGTACACCGAATTTCCATTAACGAACAAACATTAACAAATGTATATGAATATGGAGAGGGATTTTGCTAAGCGGAGAATTTTCCTTGCCATTTATGTTGATGTAGATCATATGGAGAGGGATTTAAAATTGGACCTATATGCTTTTCTAAATCAATATGCACCATTGATTGGGATTCAACTGCCATACTGTCCTAATGTCATTAGGACATTCTACTGCAATCTGAAGTGATTAGAGGCACTGGACAAGGAGGGTGATGGGGATTGTATGTTAGAGACAACCGTTAGGGGCAAACGGATTGAACTGTGCGCCAAGTCAATTAATCAGTGGCTTGGTATAGGGGAGCCTCCAACTGATGGTTATGTCCAGAGGTTGGACAACAAAGTTTTGGGTGTGTTAAGGCCTCAAGGTGATCCAACAAGGTTAACTTTTAAGCTTAGCTCTATGTCTGAGGAGAGGAGGATCTTATGATACATTTACAGCAGATGCATTGTGAATAAAAGGAATAACTTCACCAATTTCACTATAGGCTCTTTGCCTCATTTATGGCCAATGATACAAGGAATCTTGGGATTTTCATAATGAAGGAACTGCGCATGTGGATGGTAAATGCGATTGGATCAGTTTCTCTGCCATTCCCCCAAATAGTGTCATTGTTTCTAAAAAAGCAACAATATCTGGTACCTGGAGCCAGGTGATGAGGTTGTTAAAGTTCCCAAATTTGGTAGAACTCAATTAGCAAAGATGGGTGTGGCTGAAGGACATGTTAAGGTTAAAAGGAAAAGGAGTAGGCCAGAGCTAATGGATGAAGTGCAGTCAACAAGGGCTGTCACTCCTGATCCTCCACCTTTACTCCAACAAATTGTTAACAATGTTGTCCGAGAATCACTTAGCACCATTATGGAAAAGCAAACTCGTCAAATGGATGGACTTATCAAGCTCATTGAGGATGGCAATAGGGCAACGATGGAGATGCTGAGTACTCTATCCGTCATAATCCAGGCACTTGAAGTTCTCCTCCCCAGAACTGAGCCCCAACCATCCCCTCTAAACCAGCTTGCACAACCTATCTGTGAGCCTACCTCATCCCCTCCTATTGATCCTATTCCTCATCCCTTCACACATGACATCTCCCAAACTACCGTCTCCACCTATTTCTTCAGGTCATGCATCACCCTCTGATAATTCCAAATTATCTTCTCCAGAGCCTATTGGTCAAGAAAATGAAGAGGGGATGTCGTCTGAAAATAACACATAAAGATGTATGTATATTTATGTTGTTTAGTTATGTCTGTGTAAATATGTAGTTAACACACAAACATTCGAATGATTACTGCATGTTATCTGAATGAATCAAACATTAACACTTTGTGAGACTTTCTAAACTAGGACAACTCAATGCGAATGGATCCATTGTACACAGTTTGAATTAGGTTCATTCGAATGTTAATGAAGCTCACTTGTATTCGAATATCCGTTGTACACAATTTGTCTTCTAAGCCGTACTCAACAAAAACGATGTAGAAGGTAACGTGCGTGAAATCGAGGGGATCATCATTTGAATGGAAACTGTGATTCATTCCAATTCATCATTTGAATAGACTAGGAAACACCTTCTACCCCGAAGGATTAAGACACGTATAGACAGTGTCAATATATACATGTAACAGAATACGTTACCAAGATAGGAACAAAATTCTTACAATTGTAATAATTTACTAGAAATAAGCTTGGTAGCTTGCCATTTGTATGTACAAACAAGTTGTACATATCAAATCAAACAAGTTGTATGTACAAGTTTTAACTTGCTATTCGCGGCCAACAATTACAAACAAGATGTACGGATCAAATCACATTTGGTAACTTGCCATTTGTATGTACAAGGCTTATTACAATAACAAACCCAAAAAAATAACTTGCCATTTTTTTATGTAGTCCTCGAAGCATTACGTCTCCTCTGACTTCCCATTTCCCTGTTTTTCATCAGTAGTAGGGGATGAGCTTGGCCTAGCTTCAGGATGATCAGATTGACATGGGGGTGCTTCTTCAGAGGATGGCTAACCTTCAAGCAGCAACGCTTCGAATGGGTTCAGCCTGGCAAATATGTCGTCTGTCTTCTGTTGGAGATTCTTCATTGTCCTCCTAATGGATGTCATCCCACCATGAATTATCTGAATTACTGTATTCAGCACACGCGTATTCTTGTTCATCATATGCACGTGGGATTCCAGAATGATGTCCACTCTTTCCTCCAAAGCTTTCATTACAATTTGATCGATTGAAGTTGTTGTTATTAATGCTTCTTAGACATCCTTATGAATTATTTGCTCAATTGAAGGTGTGTTAAATGCTTCTTGTACAGCCTTATGAATAATTTCCTCCATTGAAGGTGTTTTCAAAGATTCTAGCCCGATCGAAGGTGTTGGATTAACTCTGGTGGAATGGACATCATCCCTTGCCCCTACCTCAATCCTTTTTCCTTTTCACCCTCACTTGTCCTTCCCCATCTACACTGGCCACTGTGAGACCAATCCTTGATAGCTGAATTTTACCAAATCTGGTGACACTTACATCCTCATCTCCTGACTCCATATACCATATGCCGTTACTTTTTAGAAACAACGACACTAGGTGTGGGAGTGGGAGATAACTATGATGTACCATGGCAGTATCCAGCCAATGATTAAATTCATTCATAAGCATCACCCCCAGATTCCTTGTATCCTTGCAAACTAGAGATGCAAATAGTACATAATCCTGTTAGGAGAAACTTGTGAAGTTATTCCCTTTGCTTACTATGCATCTAATGTATATGTACCACAGGATCCTCTTGCCCTCAGACATGGATGCTGGACTGAAATGCAACCCTTTTTGATCACCCTCGGGCTTCAACACAGCCAACACCTCCTCTGTAGATCTATCGATAAAACCATCTACAGGGGGCTTCCCTATGCCAAGCCACTCATTAATAAATTGGGCTAACAGCTCAAATTATTTTCCCCTAATAGTAATCTGCAGCCTGTCTGGCCTCTATGGCCTCCTCTTCACGCCTCCACTCTCATCGTCACCTATCTCAGTAGTCTTCATATTGCAGTAGAATGTTCTTACTACACTAGGACTGTAGGATAATTGATTCCGATCAAGGATTCATGCTGCTTCAGATACTCGGTTAAGTCTAATTTTAATTCTTTTCTAATGTGTTCTAAATCAACGTAAATAGGAGGAGAAATTTTCCTCCTACGAAATGATTCATCATACCGTGCTTGGTCATTCTGTTGTAGCGGAGCAACCACATAACCTTCTGGACGATGCAAGTCTAGTTTCGTTAAACTCATGTTCTTCTTGTTTGGAAGTTTAGAACTTGAAGATTGCTCTGCCATTTTCGTACGAGCTTTCTTCTTGCGCTAAAGACCTTTTGTAGTGCAAAAAGGGTAACAATGACTAGCAGGCTTAATCGTCGGGGAGTTTCAGATGTCTGCCCATTCTGATGTTCTTCAATTCTGTCATTTCAGTAAATTGATATGTGTATCACATTTAGACCGTGTATTTGACGGGTCAGTTTAGAAAAATACGTACGACGCATTGGGCTGTTAACCAGTCTTGTCAGGGTTCATTCAATCGATATGCCCCTTCATTCAAATGGTATGTAAAAATCATTCGAATGAAGTAAGCGTTATTGATTTCTACACCGCGGTATTCAACCGCGCTTTAGAAACACTAATCGACTAGCTAATAGCTATACGAAGGAAGCGATAGACTCACTCTAATGGCACTTCATTCGAATGGGGTGTTAAACGCATTCGAATAGATGAAGCGATACTGATTTCTACACTGCAATCTTCACCTGCACTTTAGAAACTCTAATTGAATAAGGTATACGAAGCAATCCATAGACCCACTCTAACCAACTTCATTTTGTCTCGGCAAAGTATTGTGTCTTCATTTGAATGGGTTGAAAACTGAATTTGAATATATGGAGCGTTATTAATTTCTACACCGCAGCCTTCAACCACGCTTTAGAAACTCTAATCGAATAAGAAATAGGAAGCAATCGATAGACCCACTCTAAAGACCCTTCATTCGAAGGGGTTGTTAGACGCATTCGAATATATGAAGCGTTTCACTTCATTTCGTCCCGGCAAAGTATTGTGTCTTCATTCGAATGGGTTGAAAACCGAATTCAAATATATGGAGCGTTATTAATTTCTACACTGCAACCTTCAACCACGCTTTAGAAACTCCAATCGAATAAGCAATACGAAGCAATCGATAGACCCACTCTAAAGACCCTTCATTCGAAGGGGTTGTTAGACGCATTCAAATATATGAAGCGTTTCACTTCATTTCGTCTCAGCAAAGTATTGTGTCTTCATTCGAATGGGTTGAAAACCAAATTCGAATATATGGAGCATTATTAATTTCTACATCGCAGCCTTCAACCACACTTTAGAAACTCTAATCGAATAAGCAATACGAAGCAATCGATAAACCCACTCTAAAGACAATTCATTCGATAGGGATTGTTAGACGCATTCGAATATATGAAGCGCTTTACTTCATTTCGTCCGGCAAAGTATTGTGTCTTCATTCGAATGGGTTGAAAATCGAATTCAAATATATGGAGCGTTATTAATTTCTACACCGCAGCCTTCAACGCTTTAGAAACTCTAATCGAATAAGCAATACAAAGCAATCGATAGACCACTCTAATGGCTCTTCTGCATGGCGGGCTGGGGCGGGCTAGCCAGCAACCCGCAGGCTGGCCTGCTTTACCGTTACTATTGGTGAGAAACATTGAAGCAACAAAGCCATGGGAGAAAATGATCCACCCTTGAATGCACTCATTGCCTTAAGGAAGGCACATCAACAAAGATGCAGAGGTAGGGGGAGAAAATGCTTCAACTCAAAGATGATGAATTGCCTGAAAGTTGTCCCAACCAGCAACCTCGATGCATTGCAATGTTACCTCAGACCAAGGGAAATGCAAAGGTTGAAGTTTATCATATTCAACAGAAAGATAAATGAATGTGACAAATGGAAATGAATCCATGTCACTTCATGCTGCACGAAATGAAGGTATTTGGAATTCATCAGATGAAGCAAACCGTGAGGTTGCGACAATCCAAGAATGTTCAAGATTCTTTGTTTGTCGCAACCTCATGGTTTGCTTCATCTCATGAATTCCAAATACCTTCATTTATCACTTTTAATGGAGTCACCATCTGGGTTGTTTACCATACCACTGGCTCCTCGAGTTTTTACCAGTTTCTGCTTTTCCAGTTTCGATGTATTTCATCTATAATTTTTGCTCTAACTCCTGGAGTGTTGATCAATTTTCTTAGTTCGATGTTTTTCAATGTAATTATTGCTCTAACTAAATTGTTGATCCCTTGAGGGGTCAGTGGAAATGGTAAACATTAAGCATCCACACTGTCTAAACTGTAAGTGAAAAAAAGGATTGGAAAAACTTACACGAATCAATTAATCCAAATAAGGGGTACAGTTAATCCGAATGGAGCATCGTCCATACTTTCTACACCGTAAAAGAACACGATGGTTTATAAATCCATAATCGAATAAGTAGAAGAATTTATTCGAATAGGTCACTTCATTCGATTAAAGGATAAATCGTATCGGATACCGCATCCACACTTTCTATATCGATTCTGCGAACAACGGTTTGGAAGTCCACATTCGAATCCGCTCAATCCACTCATTCGAATGAAGGATACAAATAATTCAAATTAATGAATCATCCTCACTTTCTAAACCATAAGAAATCCATAATCGAATAAGTAGAAGAATTTATTCGAATAGGTCACTTCATTCGATTGAAGGATAAATCGCATTAGATACCGTATCCACACTTTCTAAATCGATTCTGTGAACAACGGTTTGGAAGTCCACATTTGAATCCACTCAATCCACTCATTTGAATGAGGGATACAAATCATTCGAATTAATGAATCATCCTCACTTTCTAAACCGTAAAAGAACACAACGGTTTAGAAATCCATAATCGAATAAGTAGAAGAATTTATTCGAATGGGTCACTTCATTCGATTGAAGGATAAATCGTATTGGATACCGCATCCACACTTTCTAAATCGATTTTGTGAACAACGGTTTGGAAGTCCACATTCGAATCCGCTCAATCCACTCATTCGAATGAGGGATACAAATCATTCGAATTAATGAATCATCCTCACTTTCTAAACCGTAGAATACGGTGGTTTAGAAATCCATAATTGAATCAGTAGAAGAACTTATTCAAATAGGTAACTTCATTCGATTGAAGAATAAATATCATTCGAATAAATAGGGCGTAAAAACCTTCTACACCCTGCCAGAGAACAATGGTTTGAAGCTCCATATTCGAATCAGCTCAATGCATTATTCGAGGGAGTCACTCTACCTTTGGTTCTTACATTCATTTGAATGAATGCATCATCCTCACCTTCTAAACCGTGCAGGAATACGGCGGTTTAAAAATACTTAATCGAATAAGGAGAATAACTTAATTGAATCTGGAAGTTCATTCGAATGAAGAATAAAACTAATTCGAATTGAACGAAGCATCGTATCTTTCTAAACCGTACCTATGAACAACGATTTGGAAATGCATATTCAATTTATGTGAACAACTCATTCGATTGAGTCTCTCTAACTTCAATTCATCAGAAAGGGGTCTGTCACGTATTCGAATGAGGAATAGTTCTCATTAGAATGAGATCAGTGCGTGACTTTCTAAACCGTAACTGAAAAAACGGTTTGGAAACATCAATTCTTGAACCACGTTCTCTGTGTTCGGTTTCAAAAGGTTTGTTTTGGCATCCGAATTATACACACTCATCATTCGAATGAACATCCTGCTTGGCAAGCTAGCATGTAAATCAAAAGGAAGAGAGGTTTAGGGAGTTAAACAGGGTGGAGGATGATGTGGCACTGTATCCGACTTGGAAAATGGCCGTCACGCTTCCGTTGGCCTAGGTGAAAATTTATTCGTTTTACAAACTTCCGTAGCGAATCTGATCCCTCAAAAACTTCCGGATACACAGTTTCTAACCTGTATACTTCCGTGGCAAAAATGCCACTTAACTCTTTTTTATTTTATTAGTTAATACTCCTTCCATGTTATTACTTAAAAAAATTTTATAAGTAACTTTTAAGAGAATTTCTTAATCTGTAATATAGCCACGTGAAGAATAATTAATGTTCATTAATTAATTTTGCATCTATAATTATTGCTTAAATATAGCTTTTTTTATGTTTTTATCTTCTTTAAAAAATACTTATGTTTCTTATACACGAACCCGGTTTATATGATCGTCAAAGTGATGGGCTCTCCAATCCAATGTGGTCATGTACACTATTTTTGAAATATTATTATTTAACTATAAAACCACATGCAAAAAATAATATGACACATGTCAATGTATGATTGGATAATATGATATAATGGATATTAAAAAAATTTATGTAATACTGTCCCCCACTTAAAACCACATCAAGCTAAGAATTTTTTTAATATTTAAAACAAATTTAATTAATTAACTATCATTTTTTGAATTAGATAAATTAGCTGAAAAGGGACCGAGGAGTCTTTGATTAAAGTAGTTCCTCTTGTTCTTATTATGAAATGCGTTTTAGAAATGTGCTCGGCCTTTAATGGTTCCAATGAGCATCAAAATGTCTTATAAAAAAGCTAAAAATACCTTCTGATAAATGTGTTTTTAATTATAATAGTATTTAGTTTAAAAAACTATTGAATCGTATCTTCTCAGTGTAAATAATAACTTTTTTAACTGAAGTATAAATAATAACTGACTACACGCTTTTCACAATAATTATAGATCAAATTTTAACTTGTTTTGCATAAGTATATCCAATATACACTACTATAGAATATAGTTTTTACTACTGAAATTCACATCTTTTTTTTTAAAAAGGGAGTAAAAAATGAAGGTGGTGGCATTTTTAAGATTATAAGAACGGAGATGTGCCTTTATGCGCCCTATCTTGAATATAGGGCGCCTAAAGGCCCCAGTTAGGCGCCTTTTAAATGGCGCCCTTTTGAAGTAGAATCTTTTGCCCAAACGCCTATATATGAAAGCATGCGGAGCAATGTAGAGACACCATTGTACATCGGGAGTAAGCATACACGCTTGATGGGTACATTGCATTTGATGAACTTGAAGGCATCTTGTAGGTGGACCGACAATAGTTTCACATTGTTGCTGCAGTTGTTGGGGGATATGCTTCCAGAGAACAATGTACTTCCAAATCGTATGTATGAAGCCAAGAAAATCTTATCTACGATGGTCATGGAGTACAAGAAGATGCATGCATATCTTAATGACGGTATACTATATAGAAATGGGTATGAAGATCTTAGTGAGTGTCCGAAATGTAAAACTGCACGATACAAAGTGAGGAAAGATGATGATTGTGGTGATAAACTACCTAAAAGGCAACCTTTGAAGGTACTGTGGTATCTTCCAATAGTACCACGGTTTAAGTGTTTGTTTGCCAATGCAACAAAAGCACAGAATATTGGCGTGCTCTTGATGTGAGGCACAGTATCGATGTAATGCATGTCGAGAAGAACATTTGTGATAGCCTTGTCGGGACGCTGTTGCACATGCCAGGAAAGACTAAGGATGGAATCAGTGCGAGACTAGACTTGGTTGAAATGGTAATAGGAGAACGATTACATCCAAAGCTAAGAAATGTTTAAATATGTTGTTTTCATATGTAATGATTGTCAATTCAATCACAGCGCACTCAAGACATATCGATTTATGGGCGGTAAACGTGAAGGTAGAAATAGAACCACATAGTGGTCTTATCAAAAAGTAAGTACTTTGACTTTAAGTTCTTTCATTGAAAGTTATTTTATCCCTTTATACGTTTTAGCAATATGTTTTTTTATCTTTAGTGCCATCGACAATTAGGCAATACTGAGTGCATGTATTATGTCATCAGTTACATGTATAGTATTATTCAGAGTAGATTGACTACAGATTTAGAAGAGGTAATACGTAATCTATCAATTGATAAGTTAATCGTTTAGTTTGATGAATTTGAATTGGTCTAATAATTGTTTTTACATTTATAGATTTTTTATAATAACGATGCTTACATGGCTGAAGACATTGATTTGATCAAAGATTTGTTAACCAGACATCTTGATTTGTAAGTAATGCTTATTTCTTCAAGGTGAATATATATATATAGTTTCTAACTCTTCATATCGACTTTTATAAGGTTAATTATATTGATGAATTGTGTTACTTTGCCACAAATGTACAATGATCTTTGCTCTGTAAATGAGACAATGACTTTTGTGTTTCGCTACCACAAGGACTTGACTTAGGTAGATATATACATCTAACTCTTGATGAATTTTGTATTTCTCCACTACAATGACTTTTGTTTTTAACTCTGATATGTTTATTATGTCTGGACTTGATCTGGTATACAAAATAGAATTACTTACTACACACTGAATCAGATGTATTAAAGGAGTTAAATCAAATTGAACAGAAGGTTTTTTTTTAAAAAAAAATGCCTACGGCGCCCTATATTGCAATATAGGGTATATTCAAAAATAGGGCGTTGTAGGCACTCACTTTTTACTCTCCTCATATACACACCCCTAGAAAGAACGTCAATTGGATTAAAAATGGGGTGTAAAAAGTACATTTTATAGTAGTAATAAGCCTTTTTATTGGACATGACTGAATAAGATCGTTTCCTCACTTTCCTGTGGTGACATGATAAAGATATGTCCAGAATGAATCTTACGTTGATCAATATTTTAATTTATGTGTAAATTAATAATATCAATCAACCATATTTTTTCATATTATTGGTCGTCGTCATCGTCATCTATGTCCTCCCTCACAGATCATACACTTGGTCATTCACAAACATTGGCTGGTGGCTGTTGATTCTTCCTCCACTCTGTTTCATCATCACTTAATATTATGGTCCGCAAATATTTGATCATACACTTGGAACGTATTACTTCCCTGTACAAGCTTCTCCATAATTATTATGGTCTGCAAATATCAGAGGTTTCACAAAGCAGGAGGCATCCTCTGCTATTCCATAATTATTTTGATGAAGATCAAAGCTTGAATCATAGCTTCCATCGCAAAATATCTGTGAAGAAACTGATGATAATCCCAGATAACGATTATTATCATCATCGAAGTGGAGATTTGATATGGAGATTAGCTTCTTCATCATGATTTCTTGCTCATTCTGATAACTATTTCTTGTAACTGTAGTTTCATTAATACTGGGAAATTCCTGCTTCTGTTTCTCCTCCTCCATTGTTGTCTTCCCCACCATGTTCTTCTTCTTCTTCTCAAGGATCCTGCAGAGAACCCAGTCATCCAGCTGATGACATCACATCCAAATCAAAACACAGATAAGCTCTTCAACTAATGATGAAGAAACAAATGAAACTGAACCAGAAGAGAGATTCAAGTTCAAAGGAGGCTTAATTACTCACTCTCATGGACGTCCCCGCATGCTTGGTATAGTTGGCTTGTGATGTTCTTCTGGATTGAACGAGTCGATACTCGTGCATGATCCAACCAGTCTTTATCCCTTTTGGTGGCTTCCCTGTGTAGAAAACCAGAGACTTCTTCACCCCAACAGGCTTGGACTCACCATATATGGCTTTGTCTGTTCCAGTGGCCTTCCAATACCCAGACACAGTGGCTCTGTTTGGCCTCACTCCATTAGGGTACTTCCTCTCTCTTGGGCTAAAGAAATACCATTCCTTTTCTCCAAACTCTGCTTTCTCTGCATTATTAATTACACACAACACCTCCAGAAACAATAAAAAAACTGATATTACTTATATATATATCAGTTTAATTACTATATATATACCAGGCAGTTCCCAGGGGTCGAATTTGTAGATATCAACTTCTGGTATGATGGAGGAAGCAGGGAATGGTTTTGATGATGTGTACTGGTTACGAAGGTAGTAGACGACGAGCTCTTCGTCAGTGGGGTGAAATCTGAATCCAGGAGGGAGAGCTTGATCCATTGTTATTAATGGCGTTGATGAATCTGGTGGGAAAATGTCAAAAGGGGTTGAAGAAGAAGGAGGGTGTTTGAAATGTTTAAACTGAGATGAGGTGGGCTTTTAATCTCGAGGTGTTTTGTCGTTTTGTGGAGCTGCAAGCATGGTATTGGATGCTGATACGACTTCTTTTTCAATAATACTGTCCGTTTCTCAATGGACTACTAATTAAAAATAAAATTTTAGGAAGATTAAAAATAAATAAATTATTTAATTGGATATATATTCTAAAATATTTATATGAATTATTATATTATATATCAGTTTATAAGTTAGTAAAGTTTGAAGAGAAATAAAATTTATGTCAACTAATTAACTTCTTTAATTTTATAAAAATTAACTGATTGATATATTAAAGATATAAAACAGAATTACGTGTTTTTGAATGAGTCATATGCCCATCTAACTTGTCCACACGTTACTTTCACTTGCCACAGTGAGAAATCTCAGTGACTTACCATATATTTGAGAATTCGTTAATAAGTTTACATATTTTGAGAAGAATTTTCGGAATTCAATGAAAATTTATGGATTTCAAGATGATTTTTATGGATTTCAAAATG
>JANTPZ010006725.1:0-22586 GCA_025593235.1 Vachellia pachyceras | reverse complement strand
TATATATATTTCAGTTGTTAAAGATGGAGTAAAGTCAATGCCGTACTGAGTAGGATATTCTTCCGTAACCAAATGGCCCTTCACCTTCAGCAACCTCTCTGTCTGTAATAAATACACCGCATGCTCTGTGTTTTTTTAATTATTATTATTATTATTCATCAACCTCTTTGTCTGTAATAAATACACCGCATGCTCTTTGCTTTTTTAATTATTATTATAATGCGCTCTCCATTTTTGATAGGGTTTATGTATTTGATACTATTAGAAACGTTGGATTGGAATATTTATTACATATATGTTGCAGCCGTGACCATCACGATTCTTAACCTTCGTGGTTTGTGACTCGTGACTATCAATTGAAGACCCTACCGATTCAATTACTCACTTTGCAATATCCTACTTAACAACCTTCAACATTTATCAACCATCTCAATTTATTACAACCTTCGTGGTTGGATCTCGAACCAATTAATTTCTTAGGTTGTGCGTGAATGTGTGTGTATTGAAGGTGAAGGGAATGTTAAATTACGAGTTGAGCAGAACATATTAAATAAATAAAATTAAGAAAAGGGTTTGGAGTGAGAGCCACATGGTCGGAATTAGGTGCAATGATGAGGATATGGATGAAGAATTAGGTGAATAAACATGCAAGAGATGAAAGAGGTAGTACTCCAGCAGAAAATAGAGAAAATCACAGTGAAATTTTAAATAGAAAAAGTAACGAATAAAATGTTTTAAAACTTGACAAAATTACCATAAAGTCTTAGGAGTGGCTGTTAAGGTTGTTAATGAAGATTGATAAGGTGTGTGTTTGGGAATTCATTGGCAGAAAAGAGCTTACAGATTTCAAGAAGAATTTACGGATTTCGAGATGATTTTTATGAATTTTGATATGGCTTTTACGGATTTCAATATGGTTTTGTCTTGATATACGTGTAAAGTTGGGAATAATGAATTCCTAAACAAGTACAAGATTGTTAATAACAATCGAACCAACTACTTCTAGGACTTTATGATAATTTTATCAATATTTAGGATATTTTATTCATGAATGTAAATTTCTCAAGAAAATAAAATAAATTAACAAGAGAGTACAAAGTGGTTTGGTCGTAAGCAACATCATCAACGATAGGGTGCTGCCCCAACTTGTGAGACAGCGAGGTCAACCTCTACGTGCTTTGACGTCTGATTTTGACCCTTTCTCAATTTTCTGCCTCTGAAAGGGACTCATCGCATAAACAACATAACGACGCAAGTAATGTTCTAATCTCCATACTCTTGAACATGTTCAGTATGAGGATGTGTGTTTAAAAAAAAGTGTTTTATGTATTCAAATTTAAAAATAAAACCAATTCAAATTTTAAGAATTAAGAATTGGAATAATTTTAATCTCTCCAGTTTCCTATATATTGTTCAAGTTTTCTTGTTGGTGTATTTTTTTCAGTCAAATATGATACCGTTGTCGATATAATAAGAATAAAAAATGAATAATTCGTTAGGACGGTATATTTTATGGACAGAATTTATTTATAGTAAATTTATAATGATTGTTTGGAGGCTATAGAGTATAGACATAAATCTTTCTGTTATCGGTCAATATCGGGACAGTTTAGAAGCCTTCATCAAAATTAATTTACGAAGCCTTTATCACAAATCTTTCACACCTTAGTGTAAAAAAAAACATTTTAAATTAAATTAAAAACAAAACAATTCCCTTTAAATATTTTTTCCTTTTTTGTCACCAGGTGTGAAAATATTTTTTGTTGTATAAAAATTGTTTCCCATGTTCAAACTATCCGTGGAAATACTTTGAATGCTGATGACAGAAGTATTACTTTTTTTGGGAACTACAGAAGTATTATTTTTTAAATTAAATTCAATCAAGAAATTATTTTGAATTAAATAAACCTAATAATGAATAGTTTAAACATCCTTGCCAAAATAACCTCATAGGCCATTCTTCTGCTAAGAAAAATAGAAGCCCATATCAATACAGTGCATAGTTGCACATGAAGGATCCACTGAGCTTTGCTACAAAGAAGGGTCAGATACTTGAAAGAGTAAAGACCACTTTGTTGACTATCTTGAACTTTGATTTGAAGCATCATCGTAATGAGGTGGAACCCTTCTCCTAGAGCAGGGGCCGTAAAAATTAAAAATAAATAAAAAAGACATTGCCACACACAGAGCAATGAAAGAGAAAGACAATCCCTGCAAAAAGCAGGTGCTAGATAATAGTGGTAAAATTAAAAGCTGCCTCAAGTGACGAAGAAAGCAAAAGCAACCTGACTTCATCACAATGGCCTGGACTCTTGACTGCAATTTTTATCTTCCTTACTCGTGAATGTTTTTTTTATTTTACATATATAATGAACATCAATTGATTCTACGGTGGACATAAATGAATGCTCACATTTGATATTCAGAACCAGAAGCCCTGACAAAAATGCACAAGACACAAACTATGTCAAAATGCCACCACCATGTCAAAATACCAAAAAAAGAACATCACCACCTTGAACTTTCCAAACCCAGAAACAACAATTCTACACTGCGTAGTAAAACATTGAAACATTAGCAAATTCTTCAGCACTAGAGCTAACCAACCTAGCTGTTAGTGTCACAACTCTAACTCCTCGCTGTCTGTGGCAGCCTCTTTAACATTAATTACTGCCACCGACGCATAAACTAGAAGTTGTTAAGTAACGATAGCTTATAACATTTCTGCTACACCACCTTGTCTCATTCATGGAAGGCAAACTAAAACTCAACCTCCATTTGCTCTATTCCTACTGGGAAAACCGAGCTCCAACTCCATAGTTGGATTCTGCATCGAGAATAAAGATTCACTTTGGTCATCACCCTCATCATCTGGGTGAAGCGAAACCTGTGAATTCTTATGCTCCATTTACAGATTAAATAGAGGTATAAACCAACTTTCACGAAAGAACCAACTGAACGCCTACTCTTACTTGTACTAACAGTGTTAGTGGTCATATACTAGTTACTTCTATGAACAATTGTCTGTCTTGACTTCTTCATCTTCAATCCTATCCCTTGGCTAGACTTCCATCTTCCGCATCATGTTGTTGATGCTGCAATCTTGCGTTTTCTCCAGGGCAGCAACTTTGGATCGGTAAACTGCAAGTGAGCTCTTTCCTCTTTCATCGTGGGGAAGCTCACTTGCTTCACTGACGGAACCAGTTCTCAGATCAGCTGGGGGAATGAAGCAATCTAATGAGAGACCAGGAATGTTGAACGCAACCTCTTCAATTGTCCAGGCTTCTTCCATTTTTGTTTTGGTATGACTCATCGCCATCTCCCCAAACCTGAAAAGGGTAACTACAGAATGGCCTGAGTGGGCGATCATGATGCCTTCCACAGGCCTATAATCATCCAGGAATGAATTGATCGTGGTTTCCCAGTAAACTGCATCACCCCCATTAGATTGAATACGAGTCAGATGAGAATCCTCTATGTGAACAAGAAGCCCAGTCTTCTGGCTGAAGTAGCCAAATAAGACATGCCTTATGATCTCTGCAGGACCTTCACTCCGAGCCTTCAATGTTTCAGGGTCAGCACAGAGCTTAAGGATGAAGCAATCCTCACCATTTATCTTCTTCTCCCCTATGCATCTTGCATCCGCAAACATACTGGCAGTGCTTCTAGGGTCAAGGCCCTAATTGAAGAAACAAACACAATCAAGAAATTATAGATGATAAGGCGGCACACTAACACCAAATTGTACCTAAAGTCTTACCTGAAGTGCACGACGCAATGGTCTCACAGGTCCCTTGGCTGTGTGAGCACCAAGCCAAGGAGTGTGCCTCCAAACAAGCTTGCCATTGCAACCCGCATGAACCTTACTTCCCCCAACTGCGAGCTCTACATACCACATATCAGGATTCATCTGCCAGAGCACGAATCCACCAGACTCAGCGAACCTAGAAGCATTCCGGTTCTTCACTACCCTTGTGGCAGTTTCAAACTCGGAAGCTACCATTCTAACCTTTCCCATTGCATAGGCATTCCGAATAGAGTTCTGCAGCCTCTGGCCCCCAGACGCCGCTGTGTACTGCTGCAATATATACTGGGCAGATGAAGTTTCCTGCAGTTTAACCACCGAACAACACAACAATATATTAGTATTTAAAAGCAAGTTTGCTGAAATTGAGTGTCTTTCAATGTTTTAGTAATATGATAATCAATCAGATGGTCAAGATAATTACAAAGCCAGACATCTTTTCTGATTTACTTTAAGTAGGCATGGAAAACTACATCAAGCCATGATCCTTATGTTTTAAGCTTAAATGTTTATTGTTGTTGATCCATTGTCCATTATTTTGGACAAAAGAAAGCAAACTATGTGTTGAAGTTTGGGTTTTCTGTTCTTATCCACTTTTACTCAGCAGCCACTTCTCGTGAACCAGCATGAACCGAAATTAAGGCGAAGACCGAAGACGAACCATTTCAGGATAACCTCGAAGGCAGGTAAGGCTAGAATTGGAGGGCTAAAAGTATACTAAATCTTTCAGTGACTCAAAACATGAAAAGGTCCATAAAAACCGCAGAATTCGTCGATGGCTTGTAAGAGAAAATTTTCCCAAAGCCGTGAAAACGTCCAAAATTTTGAAACAACATGCATCCAAAAATGAGAGAATCTTCTCTAATCTGCACGCCATGTGCTTTCACTTCTCATTTTCTAGTTTTTTGTTTAAAAATAATCAAAATCAGAAAAGGAGCTTGAATAACCCTTCTACACACACAGAAAGAAACATGCTCTCACACACACATGCACAGTAAGTAGAGAACAGAGAAGGAGAGTGTACAATGGGAGTGCCCTTGATGCTGAGATGAGGCAGCGGGTCAGTGGCGCTAACATGAACAGGAGCGAGAGGAGCACCCATCACACCAAGAAGAAGCCTCAGATCAGACCTCTTGAAGGACGTTGAGGCTGGCGACGGAGCCCGAGACAACTGACCCTTCATCCACTGCCCAATCCCCGACCCGATTCTCTTCGCATCCCCATTTTCCCCGCCGTTCGGCTCCGGACCCTCTATCAACGGCGTCAAGGTCTCTCCCAACGGCCTCATACTACCGGATCTCCCGATCGACGAATCGGGGCCGACCACAAAGTTGCTGTGGCTGCTATGCTTCTTTCTCCGAAGGAAACCCGAAATGGGCGACCCGGTTCTCCCCGGACTGCTGGCCCGAGAACGCGACGGGGACAAACCACGAACTACCTCTTCCTTCAAAGCCGAGAAAAAACCCTGCTTCTTTTCCATCTGTAGGGGTCAAAGAACCAAAAGTCTGAAGCTCCAGGGGCGGGATTTCCGCAGCAAATGGAGGAATGGGTATGAACTATGAAGCCAAGAGGAAGCTAAACTTAGAGGATGGAGGGAATGATGAAGAAGCTAAAGAACTTCATTGAAGCAGAGATTGAAGATGGGGCATCCGAGTGGAAAGCAATAGTGAAGAAAATGGGGGGAGATCGAAAAACAGTTTGACGAGTGCGGCTCGTAAAAGAGGCAGAGACAGAGTGAGAGACTTTAGAGAAGTGTGCCTTGTGCGTTGGTGGGCGTACGATTTCCAGAGAGAGAAAGAAAAAGCAAACGGAGGAGAGAGAACTTTTGGCCATTGGCCAGGCAAGCGGGGGAGAGAATAATATATATACCATCCCACCAAATTTTTTTTTTGCCAATCACCATCCCACCAATTTTAAATATGAAGTTAAGCTTACTATGTAATTTAATGGGTCTGTTTAAAAATATGATAAAGAGTTACTTTTACGTAAGTTGAAGTAAATATATGGAGGAGATTATCTCGTTTTACAAAAAAATACTATTGAACGTACTTTTGGGGAGTAAATAAGCTTTTTCAAACAAACATATATAAAATTATTTAATAAATTTACATTAGATTAATAAACTAAAATAAATATATAAATTTGAATAAATATGAGAATTTTTTAAAAATACTTTTGGATATTTTAAATTATATATCAAATTATAAATTAAATAAATTGATTTGAAAATACATAAATATAGAAAATAAAACAAATTAAAATTTCATAACCCAAAAAATGGATTAAAATCCATTTCTTCTTGCTAAAAATGGTAGGGCACCATTTCTATCCAATGTTTTATAGCTTAGAGCACGTTTGGTTTGATGGAAATTGATGATAAATATGAAAATAGAATCGATTTCCATCATTTTCTACATAAAAATAAAAATGGATGTAAAAGCCAATTCAATTAAAACTATTTGAATTGATTTCTACGAGTCACCCGTCAAAATCTATCAAACTCAATGAATTCTCATTTTCTCATCTACATCCGCAAACCCGTGCCTTCGGTGAACAATCCATCATGAGCACAACTCTAGCCACCGCCGGCGAGCACAATGCATGATGGCACACCAACGATGGTGAGCAAAACTCCACCATGGTTGTCCACTGCCGGCGACATCTTGATGGCCAACTCCACCATGAGCTTCAGATTTGCAGTCCACAGAATAAAGCCCCACCTCCGTACCAACAAAATCAGTGTCACTACCCCAATACTTTGAGCAATTTCTTCACTCGCTCCTTCGTCCATTCCTTCGTCGCCGTTCTCTTCGTCATCTTCGTCGTCCTCGTCTTCATGGTGCGGTGCAAACAAAGATGACCTCAGCTTCAGAAATCAAAAGCAACGATTTCCTTGGCTTTGGAGATGAAGAAATCAACCCATCCACCAAGCTTTTTTCAGGACGCCGGTGAACCCGAGCTGCAAGAGGTCGTAACTTCTGGAGATGAAGATTTTTTTTAGAGTTGAAAATTTTTTCTTACACAGACAGGAGGCTGTTTGTAGTCCATTGGATGATTTTTTTTTCATGTTTATTTCATGGAGATGAAGGATTTTTTTTTCCTTTTGAAGATGAAGTAAGATTTTTTGGATTCATCCGGGATGTTAAGATTTTTTTAGCAAAGTTTTGGGAACATTTTTAATTTTTTTTATTTTAAAAGTGTTTTTTATCTTTTTATATAAAAATTATGTTCCATTTCTATGGTATACCACAAGGTACAGGTAGTTTTAAATTTCATCTCCATCTATTTCCGTTAAAATCATTTCGAATGTATCAACCGGGCCTATGGGAAAAAGAAACCTCTTTTGACAAGGTCTATGTTTTATTGGAGGCCTAGTAAACTCCAATATATTTTTTTTGGGACATTTAACTCCAATATATTTATTATTTATTAAATTGTTGGAATTGTCGTGAAAAAACAAACAACAGAGAAGGGTTATTGACATATTAAATAAAAATAAATAAATTGCGGTCCTTGTAAATAAAATGTCAATCTGACCATAATTTATGTAAAATACTTTATCACCTTTGGCAAAAAAAAAAACATAAAATACTTTAGTACATACATTTGACATAGATCAAGTGAAAGTATCAAAGCATGGAGCATGGAGACGGATTTAAACTACTATATATAAATATGATCATATGCGGGTCGACTCTTTTCAGTTGAATTTACCTTCATACATTTTATTGATTTTATTATTAAGTATTTTGTATTTGGAATTCGTAATTATCCCTTTTAACATAGATGTCTCATGTGGAATTTGAACTTGAAATCTAAACAAGCATATGCACTTTATACCATTAGATCAACCCTCTATTGGTATAGTACTTATTTGGAAACACTTAATTCTCACTCAAAAGCATGTTCAATAGTGTTTTTTTGTAAAATGAGACAATTTCCATTTACCTCGACTTACATAAAAATACTTTTATACCGTTTTCTCAATCGGACCCATAAAGTATCAATTATTAACTTCACTCCGTCGTACGAATTATGTTTTCAATGATGGCATGTGATTATTTATTTTGCAAGCCTATACTATGTTTGGTTCACCAAGTTGATGGGAATGTATTGAAATATAATGAACGATAATGTAACGTAATGAAATGATGACTATATAATATTTGTTTGATATGCTATTAAAGAAGTGTGAAATAAAATTCACATTTTTAAAAATAAAAAAATGCGAAAGAAATTTTTTAATTTTATCAAGACTATAAATGAAGAGTATATAAACATTGAAATATTGATTTATGAAATATTCAAGTACCTCCACGTCAATCTATACAAACTGTAATCCAGATTATATAGCAAAAACTACGTAATGGAATTACTTAATTTGATGTGATTATCAACTAAATAATGTAATTAATAGAATACATTATGATTATATGTAATTCTTTTACACGTAGCCAAACCAGATGAGCTATTAATGTTTTAAAATTTTATCGCTTGAATGTAAATTTGTTCACTTAAAAAATTGTTGAATCAAAATCTGACCTCATATCATTCCGATGGGTCGCATTAAATATTTTTCTTTTTAATTCAAAATTTTATCTTGAAGTGTGAAGTACACTGGAATATTGAACCATTAAGAACCATAATTACCCATGATTTTTACTGCTCACCTTTATTACATTTTAAATTCTTTTTTTACCCTATATTATATTTTAAATCATACGATACATTTTTTTGTCAGCAAATCCTGCAAAATACTAACAGGTGTGCTGTAAATACACATTCCAGTGACTAAAGATAAAATTATTCTTAAATACTCATTTCGTAAGTCGTAAATCACATTTAAGAATGTAACTATCGGCCGCTAATTCAAACAGACACCTAAACCATGTTTACATTAATATTATAAAAATACGTTCACCTGAATTAAGATAAAATCCATTTAAAAATTTACTTCGTAAACTGTAAATCACGTTGAAAAAGAGATATGTACTTTTAATGCAAATAGACACTTACTATGTTAATTAAGAAGCCAGGGAAGGTTACATGAAACAGATACAGTTTGTCTTTAATTGATGGTGGTTTATATATCCTTGTTTATAAATATGACTATGCATACATATTATTATATACAAATTTTCAACAATTGATACCGTAATTAACAATAACCTATTAGTACGGCTCGGTGTCTATTTTCATTCATTATTCACTTAAAGGTTTATTCTTAAAAAAAAGATGTATTGATTTTTTTTACAAAAAAAAAAAGTGCTACATTACTTTATAATTTTTATGGGGTGCTCATGATTCTTTTAAAATTATTTCTTTTAAAAAGAGTGGACATTAATATTGTTTCTTTGATGAAATCTCCATTGCATAACCGTATTATGCAAATTAATAATAATTAAGAGGCTGTTAATCCAAATTTGGAACTAAACACACCAAGCTCGTAAAGCTGGAAAGTCTCAACTACATATCCACATAAAGTGTAAATGATGGCCAAAAGCCACAGCCTGTCCTCCATGTATGCTCAAGATTATCCCTTTTTTTAGATCTTATTATCACATAATAAAAATCTGAAACAGGAAAAAAAGTCAAAAGCAACAGTTTAATTAATCCTACTTGTGTATCCTATATAATGGACCCATTTGAGAATACGGTGGAGAAATAATTTTACGTAAACCGAAGTAAATATACGAAGGACATATTCTCATTTTATAGAAAAATACCGTTAAATGTGCTTTTAGACTCCTCATAAGTGTTATCATCAGACATGACTAATAACTTCACGAGCGAGTTCCATGCAGGTCTCATAATAATATATACCAGATCGTATGAGTTATTTAATTTGTATATAAAATAGTGAGCAACATTATTCATTATCTAATTTTATATATTTTTTAAATTTGATATTGATATCAGAAGGAGAATAATGCAAAAAAGTAAAATATAATCGAATCATTGCAAGCAGAAAGAGACGAACCGAATTATATGTCACGGTCAGGCTAAGATTGGATTAGGTCAAAATTAAAACCAAAGGCCACTAATATCCCAAACCTAGGAGTATTAGTTCTCACATGGCCACATGTGAATTTGGTCATTTAACATAATACTTTTTGAAATATAAATATGTGAAAAATAAGATGCGAGCATTATAATTTAGTTATAAATATGAATATTACTGCTGAAATTGAATTTTGCAACCTTGGGTGAATAATGAAACGGTCCAAATCTTGAACCCCCGTGGTGAATGGGTTATTAAAAAGGGAAGGAAGATTTTGAGACAGAAAATAAGACAAACTTGCAGAGCGGAGATGCGAACGTATTATTATTTCACTCATATCAAGGCATCATTTCACGTTCAAAAATTCCTCCTATGTTTTTAACCTCTTAACTCTCTCTTTTCGATACAATTTATAGTTTTGATTTTAATGTGAATATAGTACAGAACAAAAGTGTGTCTTAAATATTTTAAATTCTTAAGTAATGATGTTTCCATACAGTTAAAAAAATTTAGAATGTGGGTCATCTAAATTAAATTCAAATAATGATAATTGAAAATAAAAACAGCATCTATTATAATTTAGAAATGAAAAGCGAGACGTTTGACATTTTTTTTTCGTGGATAACTGTAATAACGTTACAAATATAAACTCAAAAAATGGGAAATCAATCCATTCAATTTTTCCTTCGATGATTCCGGATAGACCCTCTTTCAAGCATATCGACGGTTACAGACTAATTCAGATCGCTAATTACAGGTGTAGCACCCTAAATTCTATTTAAAAGTTAATTATGATTAAGAGACAATCATTTATGATTAAAAGTTTCCATTATATATTTGAAAATGTTATTTTCTATCGTTTGGGGACTTTCGTCACCATCATCTCGTGATTTCGCCATGGCGAACTGTTGTTGATGAGTGGGAATTGCTCCCGGCTCTCCTTCGTCACGGTCAACTCTTGACGTAATTGCAACAATATTTCTTCAAGCAGCGAAGATTGCTCTTATGACACTTTTACCGTGACCAACTTTTGGTTTCATCATGGGTGAACTCGTGTTCCTTTATAGTCTAAATAGGAGGAAACATACTTGCTGAAATAGGCGAAAACCTGCCTAAGGGGGTTGGTCTGACTGGTTGATAAGGGGAAGGCAAGGCGCGCCCGCCAGATCTTGGGCTCGAACCCTTGGAAGTCCCTCACGGGGTGACCACAGATTAGTCTGAATTTAAAAAGATCCGGAAATTTTTCTCTCACTTAAAAAAGATAGGCGAAAACATTTACGGAGGAATGGATTAGTCTCCGGCTGAAAGTGGCGTAAGGAAGGGATGTGAAAGGGGCAGTGTTTGGGTTGGGGCCCAACCAAAACGCGTTATGAGCTTTATTCCTTTACGGTGTATACTACTGCCTCCAGCTAAGATGCTCCCTCTTCGCCTTTTGGCTCTACTTGCCATCTCTCTCTCTCTCTCCACAAACCAAATCAAAATCAACTTTGAAGGTAAAAAAAAAAAAGTAAATAAAAATAAACTTTAATTAATACTCACTTGGTAGCCTCTTGTAATTTCGACAACCTTCTCTCTCACATTTCATCATTTGTTCTATTCAACTTGTCCTTCAATTATCTGTATTTTTTTTTGCCATAATCTCATCTCCTTTCATCCATATCTATATTAATATATTATTCCCTTCGTCCTCAACTTTATGTTAGGGTCCCATATAATCCCGCCTTTTTGTTATCATTATTATAATCATAAATTTGTGAAGCAAGGCTTTCTTTCTCTTCATCTGATTCTCTGCTATATATATATCTTTCTTATGTTCTTTTCTTAATAAAATATTTTTTTGACTGCATCTTTAATCTGCATATTTTTCTATTTATTTATTTTTTTGGTACTGATATTGCTATTTAATTTAACCCTCCATAACTGGACGAGACACTACCAGAAGTCCGTTGGTTCTATGTTTAAATCTACTCATTACCCACATACCCTACGTATAAGCATATATCAGTAAACTCAACCGTCAAAAAATTCAACAATTATCGTAATTTCTACATAATATATTGATAAATTTGAGAAAATTGTGGATCATCTGAATCCTTGGGTGGGGAGATTAGGATTTGCAAAAACCCCAGCTCTCGCAGCACATTGTTGCTAGAATCACAGGTTCTCACCTACTCAAAAAGGGGAGGGAGGAGATGATCAATTCTAAAACGATAATCTTCGTATGATTTGAATTTGAAAGGGGCGTGAAACTACCCTACAACACCCTTTTAGTCATAAAGGGTGTGATAGGGCGCCATACGGCACCCTTTTACTCATAAAGGGCGCCGTAGGGGCCCTACTGCACCATTTTCCTAATAATAAGGCGTCATAGATATACTTTCAGCGCTCTATCCTGGTATAGGATGCTTAAAGATGCCAAAATTTTCAAAAATGCCACCGCTTTCACTTTTTACTCCCTTTTTTAAAAAAAGACGCGAATTACAGTAATAAAAAGTATATTCTGTAGTAATGTCTGCATATCTCTTTCTTCATGCAAGCAATCAACATCAAGGGAGCACTATATGGAAGCTGACTTGGATATGGCCTTGACAAAAAGAAGATCAAATCGTTTTTATAGTTATCCACTCAGCCTCAGCCTTGTGCCCATTTGGATGTGACCAACCAGAGGATCTGATGTACCTCCTGTGAGGTTGTTTCAATGGTGTCCATCGATGGAAGTCAGTCGCAGAACCTGCATGGTGGACGCCCTTCTCTATGCTTCAACGATTTGATGTATCTCCTGATATAAGAGTTAGCTAAATTTAAGCGAAAGAATGAATTCATTTTTTTATTTAAAAAATTGAGCACGCGCACAAATAATATGCTAGCTCAATCGTTTAAGGCTCACTGTTAGTGCAGTGCACACGGGACGGACGTGCCATGTTCGGCGAGCAATTCCTCTCATAAGAGACTACTTTAATTTGTTGCCACTTGCCACACAACCATTAAGAGTGTGTGTTGATTAACTTTTAGCAAATATCTTCAATGGAGAAAAAAATAATAAAAGTTATTTTGGAGAATGGATTTTGAGTATAATGGATTTTATTTAAAAAAATACCTTTGATAAAATAAAAATGTTTAGATGATTGTTAACAACATGAGTATTTCCTTCTCTTTATCCAAACAAAGGAAATGAGATCAGTATCTTATTTATCAATCTCAATCAATCAACTCCTTATAGTTAATTTAAAGAATGAAGAATAAACAAATTTGAGCCAAGGTAACAGTTCAGTTAGCATTTGGTACGATCAATGGTGTCTTTTTTTCATATTCCCACTTTGTTATATAATCTGTATTCATATATCCCAAACAATGTGATCTTGATACGTTTGTTTAAGGGAATAATTAACAATCACAAGAAGCAATTCCTTTCACATTACATGTGAACTCAATTAAACATTTGAATTGGTCATTTACATCGTAATAACGTATAATGTTTTTTTTTATGCAATTGAACCAGACCCCGTGATAATGTTGCAGTCATTCACGAATGAACAATCGTGTATGATCATGCTTTGTCAAAGTTCAATACCTGGCAATTCTCACAAGTGATGAGTCGAAAGAGCAAGATAGAGAGAGAGAGAGAGTCACATGGTAATGTGAATAAAGGGACATGTGTCGGGGACGACTAGGTCAAAAAAATGCCATGTTTGGAACTTTGGATATTCTAGTAACGAGCAACCATGACCTTAAAATATTAATGGCCTTGTTTGAGAAAACTTTTCCAACGATACACGTAAGTTAAGACAAAAAGTATTTCGAAATTCGTAAAAAAAAATCTCGAAATCCGTAAATTATTCTCGAAAGCCGTAAACTTCTTTCTCCCAACGGATTTCCAAACACACATGGATGCTATGTTTGTCTATCCATTTTTTGGACCAACAGAGCGAACATGTGAATCCTCATATACAACTGTTACAATATACCAATCAGTCTCCAACCCCTTGTTCCAGAGAAAGCAAAAGGTTAGGGAAGCTCTAGAATATGATAATATACATGAGGGTGCCCTCATCCAATATTTTACTCCCTTTCTGCAACCAATATATATCCTTCCTCTTTACGCACCCCACCACGTGCTTCATCTATATATCTATACGTGTGTGTGTGTGTGTGTGTGTGTGTGTGTGAACAAACTATACAACACACAACACATGCAACCAGAGAAGCAGCTAAAGGGAGTTGTGGTGGTGGCTTCACCTTTACAACTAATCATGTTACAAGTATATAGATCAATAAATTAGTGGTCTATGTGTTGATTTTCCTAAAATTCATGGTATACATCACATATTTTAATTTGTCCTTTATTCAAGCAAAATATCAAGCAATATTTAACCGTGTTTTTTAGGAAGATATCGGTATTCAATGAGTATATAATTAATTCTGATAAACCAACTTGGGTTGCATTAAAGGCAAAAATATCTTTTAACCCCAAAAAAAATTATAATTATGCCACCTCCAGTAATTTTTTATTAAAGAAGTTTAATGTTAACTTGATCTTATTTATAGGAGACAACATCTGGTATAAATTTGAGAAACTTCGCTTGATCTTATTTATAAGAAATAACATCTTATTTACAAGGTGCCCTTGCATAATGAACATTTTTTTTAAAAAAAAACAAGTGGATCTTACCCTCTGCCTACCAATTTATATCTATAAAACATCTAAGAAGATAGTTCTGACGTGCCTAATCCTCAGCCAACCAATTTTTATTTACATAGCATCCAAGGACATAACCCTACCTTCTTGTTGGCAAAAACTTGTATTCACAGCGACAAATGAGTCATTAGTTGCATATGCATACATAAAGCATACACATGATCTTAATTTGAATTTCTCATGGGCATCGAATTTCATCAGAAGTTTAGCCACACCAGTATAACTCTGAAGCAGAGGATGAAAACACCGAATCAGTAGTATATCTTCAATATGATACATGTCAGGCTCCCATACCATGGGACGGACAGGGACACTGCTGGTCAGAATCATCTTTGGCATAGCCACTCGATGCTAACAAATTGATCTGAAAAGAGAAAGTTAAAATTTGAGAATTGGACAGGTTGAGATCGAATTTCTCATCCATTCTCCCTCATTGTTTTTGCAATTGTACAACATAAGAATTTTATCCTGAAATTTTGTCTGAAAAAGCAGGGGAAAGTGGGAAAGGAAAAAATTTGAAGGTGAGAAAATGAGAATGTGATTCTTTCCTCATATTTGGATGGAATGGAGAAAGAAAAATTATCTCCGTTTCTCTTTCCACAAATGGAATGGAAAATAACGTGTCCAACACTCCAACTCTTTCTCCCACTTATTAATCTATGCTTTTCTTGTGCCTCATATTTTCTTTTAAAGCAAATTTGCTCAAGAGGATCCAAGGAATAGGATCACTGAGATAGGGATGCTTGCATATAATGTAGTCTTGATATTAACTTACCTTAACAATTTCAGACCTGGAAGCTGGACGCATATAGGCAGCCAACACACTAATATTGAAATCCTGTATGTAGCATCATCACAAGATCAAAGGAAAATTTAATACTGAAACTCCATGCAATATACTATAAATACTATGGACAGTTGAATATAACAATAGGAAAATAAACGAGGCAAAACATGATAAAGTTGCAGCGAGTATGGGGAAGGTGTTGGGCGAACTAAGCTAAACAAGCGAAGGATGTATTAGAAAAAAAACTTATTTTGATAAGCTATTTGGAATAACTTATCAAAAAAAGCTAACAATAGATTTTTCTCTTTCCAACAAAACCTTTATGATTAGCTTAATTTCTCCCAACAAGTCAAGGGTTGAACTTAATTAAAATCACAATTTTTCTTTAATTTTAAACAAACTGGCCATTGAAGGGGGGAAAAACAAACTGGCCCAATATCCTAGTAGAAAATTCTTTTTCAAACCTTCATTTCAATGTTATTCATGTTGTCTTAAAAAAGATAGGATTAATTTGTCTTGAATTCTTAAAAATGACTATTTTACTTGGATCGAAAATATATTTGATGGATTATTTAAGTAATAAAAGAATGTTTTGGTCAACATAGTTATAATTGTATCTTATCTCTGGCCACAGAAAATCACTGCAGCGAATTCTTTAATCTCAAAGCAGAGTCATGTATTTTTTTTTTTAAAAAAAGAATGAGATGGAGGGGGGGGATGTAATTTTTACGTCTTTGAAAAGAGACGAGAGTAATTTATCAACACATTTAAATGGAAATACACTCGGTAAACGAATATAGTGAGTCACACAACGACACATTACATTTTCCGTATCAAACTCAAGGAATGTGTAAGCTGGTATAAAATAGAGACTACTACATTGTGTAGGATTATTCTCTATAAACGGCTAAGTAAAAGAGACACGTGAATAATATTCATGTCCATGCGCGACTGAGATGCCCCAAAATCAATTTTGTTCAAAGCAAACTCACTAACATTGTTTAACAATCTTGGCTCTGCCATTTTTGCATAAACATAAAGATCAGCTAGCAATAGTACTTTCAATCTAGTTTCTAGTAAATCAACCTTAAATTAAGTATAGGAGAACAGCATCAGAGGCATTGCCCAAATACAATGTTTGAATTTGGCACAGGCAATGAAGAAAACAACCATCGAAGTATGATAAGAGAAAATTAAAAAGAAAGAGAAAACATGTGGATAGGAAATAAATAGTAATAATGAACATAAATTGTCCAAAATAGTGAGGAAGAAGTCTCATATTTAGAAATCCAGATTGTTAGTCTCCCCTAAGAGAATGCTAACAAGGGATGCCATTTCCTTTTATCAAAGAGAAGGGTCAAGCAGAAAGAAACTTACCCTGAAAGGATCACCTCTCAAAGATTGAACATACATGGAACTTCCAGAACTTCTTCCCTGCAAAGACATATCCTTCTTACATTCATTCAATTCCATCAGATTCGACATGTTAAACGGCGATGATAAAATGATTACATTTGGAATAAGCAACTGACATGCGCTCTCTGTCTAATGAATTGAATGCATAGGCAAACTTTTTCGCATTCAATGGATATGATAACTGGAACAGAAGAACCATTCTGAACGCCTAACAGCTATATATACGAAGCTGGCCAAGCCAAAGGAGAATTATCATTAAGATGACAGACATACCTCAATGGATATATCTCTCAAACGCCTCCCTGTTTGAGCACAACATATACGAATGACTTGTTCATCACAACTCCCACTGATAATGTAGTCCCTCCCATTCATGTAATATGAACGGGTGTAGTTCTGAGAGCTCCCAGTGGAAGCAATATCAAAAACCAAGTGAAGCCTACCATCGACAGCTAGAAGTTGCCTGACCTGTCATGTAAGGTTTACACATTAGTTTAAACACCGAAATAATTTCATCGGTACTTCATAATCATCATGTTACCAAGCTAAGAAGTTACATGCATAAGTGATAACCACGCAAAATCAATATGCAAGAAAGAAAATTGCACAAGTCCAATGAAAAAAAAAATGTCAAATTTTAGGTAGTTCAACAGGTTCCAGTCAATAAATATTGCATTCACATACATGATGGGATGAGAAACTATTATGAGGATTTAGCTAATGAAATCTACAAGAAAAACTATATGACAAAGGCAATTAAGTGAAGGGGAAGCAAGCAAAGTGAATGACAGGCAGAACTCCAAATGGTTAGCCCAGCTCCTGGAGGCTTTGGCTGCTTGTTTCAAATCTAACTCAGATTTCAAATGCAGTGCATGGCCTATCTGAGTAATTACACTTCGAGATGTCCCACAACCCCACACATTGTCAATGATGAGTTACCTCATTGTCAACAGCTGATGCAAGAATATATTGGTCATCTGGAGAAAAGCAGGCCATAACATTTCCTCTAGAGCTTGAAGCAGTGAAGCAATGATGTATGGGTTTTTGTCTGAGATCCCACATTTTGACATCCTGATCAAACGACGAAGTGGCAAAAATTGAAGGAGAATGATTTGCGAATTTAACTACATTAATATGACCCCGATGCATATCAGTGAACACTTGCAAGCGCTTTCCATTGCTGATGTCATATAAAGCAACATTTCTTGAATAACCACTTGCAAGAAATAGTTCATCTGTGGAGTTAACATGCACAGATGTCAACTGGTCAAACTCATCAAAAGTAACACAACCAGAACTGCCATATATGCCTGTACTTTTTCTTCCAATATGATGGATGTCATATAATTTCAAGGAACCATTGTCTGAACCTGCTATAAGCTGATAAGAATCAGGAAACAAAACAAAAGAAAAGCATCAGACATCTCCATTTTAAAAACTTCAACCACTGGAAAAGCAAATGGAGTGAAATTAAACATACTGAACATGTTACTTCATTACCTTTATTCCTTTTTTTAATTAGATAAATCATTAAATCTAATCTGATTGCGATAGCTTAACAATAATGATGCTTGGTGCTTGAATACTCCAGTTATTTTGAAAAGAAAAATTATCTCTCTCCAGTCTAAAATACTGTAGCCTCTACAAGGTTATAAATAAAAGAGACTTCAAAATCTTGCAAGGGGGTGTCGCAATCTAGGTTCGTTAGTGAGATGATTGTACACAAGTACTTATGCAGCTGTTTCATCGCACTTAAAAGATAATGATCAAGCTAGCTATAATCTATATGTCACCACTTTCCTCGCGACAAAAACATACCTTAGAGGGATATTTCTTGAGCCAGCAGAGTCCCAAGACACTATTCATTGCCCCAAGTGATGGGATATAGCTCACAATCTGCTCACTCTCATGGTTGATGACAACCACTTCACCATCTAAAGTTCCAAAGACCATCAAGCTGGAGTCAGATGGATGGTACTCAAACTGCCTTGGACGAAGGACTCTATCTTCACTTCCCAAGCGACAACCAGATAGAGAAAGGGGGCACAAGAAAGGCCAAGTTGAAGACCCCACTTTCGCAGCAGAGAGAGACCTAGCATAAAAGTATTGGGACTTTCCAGAACGATTTGATGGCCTGTACTTGAGACTCCGCACATTTATATGCCTTGATTTTATTTCACGACTTTTTAAGATATTAACAACACTCTCCTTGTGCTTCCATCTGTATGGTAGGTACTCAAAGCATTGAGAAAACATTTCAGTAGCCTGTTCCTTGTCAATCTTTTTTATGGGTAAATTATCCAAAACTTTCAGGTTAGGTAATGAAGCTATCATAAATTCTCTGTAATGTTTCTCATAGCATATTGGTGATGCATGACAGGGCATATACTTCTGTGAAACATCAGCAGTACGTCTTGCAAAGGCACCTCCCAACAAATCCTCTTCATCTTGATTCTGGAATGCAAAATGGAAAAGCTAAAGCTGAAAAGAATTTTAAAATTACAGCTTTGCTAATAAAAACTTTTAGACCTAATTGATTGTACAATACCATCAGTCATTTTAATGCAATCAAATAGGAAAGATTTAAATAATAATGTCTTAAATATGTTGCATGCATAATACAATCTAAGGCATTCAGAGTCATTGACAAAATTTCCAAGGGCAACGTTACCTTTCAATAAAAATTGAACTAAGAAGAAGAGAATATCAAAATACTTACATGTTATGATTCATATGATTATTTTTTTACACCAAGCTATAATTATTATAATCATTATCACAACTAAATAGCATATCAATTAAAATAATTTAATCTATTATTCTTCTTTCTATACAATTTAATCTATAATTCTAAATATGGAGAGGAATCTTTACATCATTCTCCTTGTAAGAGCACTTTATGGGATTCTTCTAAAAAACCACCAAGTTGACACAGAAACATAATCCCCATAATTGTAAAGTAAAGGTCAAGAGGAAGTGTTTCATCCTAATTAATGCTAAATCGAAATCTTCAAACATTGCTAAATGTGGTAATTATGAAAATACTAATGTAAATAGAGAGATGTAAGGATGATTTTAGGGAGTAGATATCGGATAGGATAGTGGAGGATATCAAGGAATAACAAATTCCAAATACCACCAAGTCTTATATTAGGCACCGGAGGGAGTATGTTTTAAGAAGTTCCTACAGGTTCAAGACTTTGAATACCCTTGATCCTTGGAGTTATGATATCATTTATAGTAATCTGTTTCTCCTAGGTAATATGCTTCATTGTGTTTCTGTTACTGTCTCAAATGCTGTAAGTTTATTTTCTGACAACTTGAATTGCTGGCTATATGCCGGGAGACTTTTCTTTTAATAAAATTTGTTCTTTTATCAGGGGAAAAACTTAGAACATAGCAAATTCAAACCACTCAAAAGGAAATCTACTCGAATGGGAGAGGCAGAAGCCAAGTTGACTACCTCATTCTCAAGAGGCACCTGTCCATTCCACCTAGTAAAGACAGCTGGCAACCAGTATCTTTGACGATGACGTGAAATGTCAATTTCCACATCATGATTCATAATATCATCAAATGAATAAAAACTACTCAGTGGATTATCTGCACTAAAATTATGATCTGTCAGTTGACTTGTGCCAATGCAGGACTCGGCAATACATGGAACCCTCTTTGATAGAATGAAATCACCAGTGTCCTCTGACATCCCACTGGATGGTATATAAGAGGTCATAGCATCCTTGCAATGCAACAAATATTGAAATCTAAGTTCAGCCAAAGAAGGAAGCTTAGCAAGGGCAGCAACAGTTGTCCAAAGATTGGAAATACGTGTCTCACACATAGAGAGGCATGTTAGATTGGGCATGCAATTAAAGCAATCCCCTTGGAAACTGGTCAATGAAGAGCAGAAATCAAGATTAAGTGTATGCATATTCATGAACTCCCCCACCAAGTTCAGCTTCCAGAAATGTGAAGACCTCAATGTCAAAACTTGGCATGCCAAACCTCTCTGAGAGATATCCCTAAAGGTTAAACCCAACATTAGCCATGAAATGCCATAAAAACATGTTGATTCAAAAAGTGTAGATGTGCCCATCAAGACAATGTTTCTGTCAGAAATGAACAACCCATGTGTTCCATAAATTATTGATGTACGTGTCATTCAATGGGATAAAGCACCTCATAGATTTACTAATTGGACACTATACAGACCAGAGAGAACTTTTTGCAATAAATGAACAAGAAATCAGATGTCCAACGAGCTACAACGGGGAAATAGCAGTGTCCAATCATTTAAACATGAAAAAATTACTCAAATTCAATTTTTATCAAATGTTGGTCAAACTCATGTTTTATTAAGCATTTCTCATACGAATTGGAGTCATAGATGGACGCCACTATATCTATTCTAATGCCCAAAAGATTGTAAAACACATGCATGATTGCTTTCTTAAACATTCAGTGCACCAAGACAATAGTTTCATACCAAACAAATATCTAATGACGACTTAGATGTTCCATCACATGACATAGTTCTGAAATTGCTGCAGTTTCAATATATAGAGCTTTTACACATCAGTATTATTGATCTTTACCATTTTAAATATGCATAAAAGGTGAGATGAAAAGAGAATAGATGTATCGATAAACAAAACTCACAGACCATAATGTAATATAAGACAAGAACCACGATATACCATAAGAAATCTTTTCCAAATGACAGATCCTGTAGATCAACTACTCGAAGCTTTTGATTGATAGCACGCATCAGTGATAAGGCATATTCTCCATTAAATTCAGATGTTGATTCATTACGAAAATCAACAGCTTCTATTTCAGAGGTATCAAGGTCCATGCATACATCAAGAAGTGGAGGAAAGTCAATATCCTTTATATCATCAATGAAAATCTCTAGGCAACAGAGCTCCTGGCAGGACTTTTTGATCTCAGCCTGCACAATTGTGGTCGTGTTTAGCATCTTACTCCCATTTAAAACATAAAATAGGAAATTAAAAAAAACAAAGAAGAAGGTAATAATCAATGAATAACGAAACAGGGAAAAAGACAGAAAAGTAATAATCTCAAATAGAATATAAAACAGAATGGGACAAGTTGCAGAGAAGAAAGTTATTTGAAGGAAATTTGATTTTAAAAATAATTGTTCCAGCGCCTTTTCAGAATATCTTAACATGACAGTAAATACAGACCTTAAAAAAGCTTGACAAAATAGAACTGTTAGGCAAAACACCATGCCTCCTGCAAGAGCCCATATACCTAGAACCGAAACAATAAATGTGTGAGACAAAAATACATATAAAACAGAGAGCACTGATCAAATTAGAAACTAAAGACTTGATTAAATCATTAGCTACTGTGAAAACTAGGAACAAGGCATTCACCCGAATTCCTTTTTATAAAGTCGGTTCTTTCCCTTTATCCAACTCTTAATTAACAGCCCACTGGCTGCCCAAAAATTCGGATTTGACAAGAGAATGACAATATTAGAAAACTCATGGGAAAAGGAAGCCGCAGTAGATTTAGCTACTTCAACGAATCCTGCAGCCATAACTCTGAATGTATGATGCCATTCTGATGGAATTAAGTGTTCATACACAGGGAAACTAGCATACAAGCTTCCCAGAGGAAATGGAGGAGGAACTAAGAGGATTAAATTAAAATTAAAGAACAACAATTAATTTAAAAAAACCTGGGTTGATGAGGGCCAATATGAGTCTTTGAGCATTAAGATTTCCCGATTACAGTATAATCAACCAGAAATTATCATTGTAAGAAAGAATTTTCAATGCGAAGTATCTAAAAAAAAGTCCATGATATTATCATCAATGCGCAAAAAAGACAATGCATCGAGTTGACAACAACT
>JANTPZ010006724.1:0-16690 GCA_025593235.1 Vachellia pachyceras | reverse complement strand
AGAAATTAAATCTTATTAACTCTTGTTTTAAAATTTTTTCAATTTTATCTCTATTAAATGTACAATATATCTCAGTGAAACAAAATCAATATAATAATAAATAAAAGGTAAAATGGTATATTAATTAATATGAAAATTTTAAGGAAGAAAATGACTTGACAAGACCAACATAAACATTTTCTTCTTGCTCTATCACTATGACCATATGAATATATGTTCCATATATGGACTAATGCAAAGACTAAAGATAACATTTTTTCTCTCATCACTATAATATTGGTCCATGATCATTATTACTCCATTCAATACTTAATATAAAAGTTGGACAATTAATTAGATGAGATTAAGAGAATTAATTATATTAGTTATTTGTAATAAATAGAAGCTAACTTTTCAAAAAAAAATAAACTTTCCACCCTTAAATGAAACACTTTAATGTGTGCAATTTATAGAAATATTTTGGGAACAAAGGTATAAATATGAGAGATAAAGTAGGATCAAATATAATCTCCTAACCGACTCTTGTACTAAGTATAAAAAATACTAGTATATCTAAGTTATAAGTGCTTTGAAATGTGAAACAACCTAAAATTTACCATATTTACAATACATTGAAAAGACACTGTAAAAGCACATAATCAGATATTACCAGTATTGTACCTGACAAAACATCAATTTATTATACGAACATGAATCTGTATTCAAAGTCTATATATGTTTGACATATTGAGAGAGGAATTAAGAGGATAACTCTCTAATATATCTTTCTTCTCAATTGGCTTAATGATTACAAGAAGTACATGTGCGTGCAATGATTAAAAATATATTTCTTCATACTCTTAATCTAAGCTACTTAACTAATTTAGGTAGATTAAAAAATAAAATAAATTGGTTGATTAAAAAATCTAACATGATCTCTATAAAACATTACTATATAACATTTTATTTTATATTAGCTTATGAGTTGATAAATTGATTTGAGGGGAAATGATAAATATAAAAGATAAAATAAATTGAAATATTATATCTTCAACCAAACTAACATACCAACTAATCCTTATATTAAAAATTAGATGTAGTAATTTTCAATTTGGACTATCATTCACTTATTAAGTGCTATATCAATCTAATACAGAATTTTGGACTATTGATGAGGTTAGGTGGACCAAAAAGAACTTATAATAACAGCTTTTAAGTATGATTGAATATTTAAATAGCGCCGAGAAAATCACATTCAAAGAACTAATCTCTATTTGGTAAGCAACATCTCCTTTTTCTTTCCCATCCCTTTAGCTCCTCTTCCTTTTCTAACTGTAAGTTCAACATTTGAATGGTCTATATTTAATTCTATATCCTTACTTTAGCTAATATTAAATTATTTATGACAAAATTTAGTAAAAGAAGGACATTCGGCTAGCCCACAACTGTGTTTACTACATGAGATTACTCCTACTTGTTGGGAGCCTTTTTTGAGGGGCAAATCTTTTGTGAAGGAATTATTTCCTTCTAGTGGGTAGTTTTTAGGATTTTCAAGTTACAAAGCTTGTCACTTGTATTAAAAATAAAAATTATCATTTTTCTTTTTATAATTTGACATATTGATAATAATTTTATAAAAGATCATATCTGAATGAATAATTTAAATGTGATCTAATGGTTATAGAAATAGAAGAGCGGGGGAAGGAGTGACAAGGGGAAATAAGAGCTTCCTCTCCTATCTATTTGAGTTCAACAGTTAATGTTTGAATTTGGATTAATTAACTGATATTATCGAATTTCAGAAAATTATATAAAGAATTGGACCATTTCATCCTCAAAAAATTTACCTTATAGGTATTAAGTGGGGCGAGAGTAAAGCATATAAGGGCCAAGTGAAAGCCAAGACAACCATTTTTACATTTTGCAGAGAGAAGGATGCTTCACACTGAAAAATGGGACCTCACAGTCTCCATGAATAAGCATGCAGAGTCTGCTACATTTAAATTTAGTTCTGCCACTTTGTGTAAATGACATGTTTTGAGTTCAAACAAAATTACCCCCCATGTGACCTTTTGGTCCCTTGTGTCTACCATTCAGGACCACTACTCATTAGCCAGCTTGCTCTCCACTAATTGTTATCTCTCAATCTTTTCAAGTCCTTTTTTTGTTTCGAACTTAAGTTCTGAATTTTTTGATTGTTTAGTAGCTAGCTGAGATTTATATGTTCTTGTGTGAGTGATTTCAAATTGGGTTAGAATTTAGATTCTTAAGTTCTCTCTTTAAAATACAAAAGGTGGGGCGATGCCGCATGAAGACGCTAGAATGACTTGCTTGGCATTCATAATAGGCCAATTGGGTAGACGTCAATGTTTCTGATGTTTCTGACAAATTTTAAAGCGAAATTACCAATTATTTCACTTAAGGTTAATTTCCTATTTTGTCTTTAGTATTTCATGATCCGTTTTTAATTTGATATTTGTGATTGATGAAAATATTGTAATTGATAATTAATCCTTATTGAACAATATGAATTATCATATTGGGATTTAATGACACTGAGTTTAAAATCTGTGTATATTATTACTGAGGTAAAAATCTTTGTGTACAAGGTTGAAAACCCTTTGCACTTTTTAAATCTTAAAAGATGTTAGTCTCAAGCTTAAAGTGGCTGAGAATACTTTGGATTAAATAAAAAAGTCTAGTTTGCCAAAAAGGGTTGAATCTAGCGGAAAATGGTTAACTATTCACAATGTTGAGGGTATTCACATTTAATATATCGAACATAATTGTCTCAAGTAAAAAGATACTTGTGTTTAAAAAAAGTCACTCATTTTTTTGTTAAATTGTAACTTCCTCTCTTAATACCACTAGATCTTAATCTAATGGTTAATATATTTCAATTGAGGGAATCCAAATCCCATCTAGTTTGACAGTAACTTGAATAACTGAAACTAAACTAAAAGAGTGACAAAAATAAAGGAATCAATAAAGCGAATATGGCTCTCATTAGAAATTGAATGACAATAAAGAAAAAAAAATGCAAAATTTTTGCAGCTTTCATTAGCAAAAGAAGGAACACACAACACTGCTGAGATTTGGAGGGAAGGATGAACAAGAAACAGAAGGCAAATTAAACCCACAAGTAGTGCTACAACAACTTGATATCAGAATCACAGTATGCTATCTATAACAACAACATCAACAACAACAATATATTAAATTCTATAATGATGATTTTAATCATCATCATCATGATCTGTGACAAACACATCTGTAGTGGTATGGGCTATTGACAGGGTCATTGCCTTCAACAGGAACCTGCTCAGCTCTACATTTATACTTGCAGCCTCTGCATTCATTGTAAGTACATGTTGGTGCTGTGGATCCTATCATCAGTCTCCTCCAATTCCGCTTCTTCTCTTCCTGTTCAAACTTTACTGCTAATTAAGGGTATGTTTGGACAAAGGACTATGACAGAACATAACAGAAGAGAAAAGGTTTCACTAAATTCTCAAGATTTTCTATCTGAGATTCTCACCTGCAAACTTGGTTCAGTCTGGAGGAGTTGAGAGGATTGAAATACCATTCCACCTTCTGTCTTGATTCCTGTAAAGAATGTAAAATCATTCATAAGAATTCACAATCAGTAAAGTAACAGAATAATAGCTCTCATTTTTTAGTGCAGAAAGTTGAAGGGTGCAATTTCACAAGCATGTAGCATACAAGGGAGAGAAGTATTTAGTAGTTGAAGTATAGCATTGGGATAAGAAGAAATTGAAGAAGAGAAGAAGGATTGAGAGTGTAGAATGACCTTGAATGAATTTAGGTGAAAGGATTAAGGTGAGGAGTAGAATGAATACTAGTTTGTGAAGGTTAGTGCTGGCCATTCTTGCTTCCTCTCACAGTGCTTGAAACTTTGAAGAGATGTGAATAAGAGATAGTGAATAATATTTTATAGAGAGAAAGAAAAGAGTTGTGGTGAATAAAAGAGGGAAACAAAAGAGAGGTCAAAATGTGAAGAGAGACAAGGGAGCATGATGAGGAGGTCCCTAATGACACAGACCAACAGATCGCCTCTATTAGAAAACTCATGGGAATTCATACACTTCTCACTATAATTACTAAAATCTCCTTCCACCGTTTCTTGGGGAGAATCATAATTAGGACCTAATCAAATAACATAATATTTGCCAGTGAAAGTGGTTGATTGACTAATCCTTGGATTTATCAAATATTATGTCACTTAATTGAGAAGTAATTGTGATAGTCAAAATCACAACAAAGTCTTAAGAAATAAAGACTGTCTCTATATTAACGGGGCAAAAAAGATTACACAAATGAGTACCATAAACATGTTATTTCTTATATAAGAATTTGTTATTGCATACTGTTAATTTGTTGTGGAATTTCTTAGTGATTGTATTTCATTTTTAGGATTTCATAGTGATGTCTCCCTTTTTTGTCCTCATAAAAAAAATTTTTAATAATTTTTTCTGCGTGCTCTATGTATGTAGACACTATGTTCATGTGAAAGAATTTCCGTGTCTGGTGGGCCAGCAAAGGTAAGCGGTAATCTGATACCATATGTCCTTGTGAGGTAGACAAGTGAAGACATGTCAATTACCAAAAAGATGATGAAATGAATGCATGAATGAGAAATTGAGAGAGAGCATCATAATATTATATATATATATATATATAGATGGAGGATTCCATTGATTGAATAATGGGTCAATGGGAGTTTGAGTTCAATGTTGGCATCAACAACTTTTAAAAATATATGAAGGTGTCCAATTCTCCGTAGATCCTTGCCTCATTTATTGACTTCCAGAATCTATTCACTTAGGAAATGGTGGCTTCTCCCTCTTCCTTCTCTCATTTCACTCTGTTTTGTATTCCTCATCTATCACCAATTTTGCCACCCATCTCCTCTCTCTCTCTCTCTCTCTCTCTCTATATATATATATATATATATATTCTTTTTTTAAAATTAATTTTCTTCCTCTTACATTGTGCTATACTAAGGATATGGGAATGTAAAGTATAAGTTTGACTATCACTTAAAAGGTTGACGTAATCTTCACATTTCTTTGTAATGTCTTTATTCTTCATGCTGCGGGGGATTTGCTACGCTAGTTTTTTTTTAAACAAAAAAATAGTATCCAGCACCATATCGTTATTTTTCAGTAAAGCCAACACTTTGATGTTATTTTTCTGATATGTTCAGTACCCATAATCTAGTATTATTAGGTTAAATATAGGTGAAGTTGCTAGACTAGCCAATTTTTTGTATAGCTATTTGATATATAGTAGTGAGTTAGACTCAAATATAGCAGATTTAATTGGGGTCAATCTTTTTAAAAATATTTTACACATTTACGTAGATTTAATTGAGTTAGATTCAAAATATAGCAGATTTAATTGAGATTTAATTGGGGTTGCTTTGGTAAGGTGAAAACCATTTTTTCATCCTCACATAAAAAATATATTATTAAACTATATATAAATTTTATCCAAATATTTAGTTACGCTTGATAAGGTGATTAAAACCATCTTTTCATCGTCAACCGGCATTGGTCCTGATGAAATGGACTTGAATTACTTGAACACAAATTCAGTTAGGGTTTGTGTAAATGTTAAAAACACTTTTGAAAAAGTTACCCATAGCCATATGGAAAAAAAACTCTTTTCATCTCTTGTTTAAAAAGATAGAAGAAATTTTTCTGGTACTCTTTTTTTTTTCAAATTTTATTTGTGGAAAAATAATCTCCTACCATGAATTTCTATTTTGGGACATGCCGAGTGCCAACTAAAGAACAGAACATCAACAGACCTTCTCTCGTCCAGGAGAGAATCTTACATCAGTGTCCTTAGTCCTACTACGTTTCTACAACTACTTCTCTCACCTCCATCGGATTCTCTGAACTGAACCTGATCCTGGTTCCAAGAAAACAAATGCTCATCTGCAAAACCCAATATTATTAAGTATAAGGATGAACATGTTTATCCAGAACCACATTAATAGCTTAAAGCATTTAGCAATGTATCATACAATGTATTGTTTTTTCAAGGCTTGAGGTAATTTAGTTCAGGTCAATGCAGGTGAAAGTTACCTGGGGCAGTGAAGATTACAGTTGAGGAGCTAAGAATCTCATCCCATAAGAGACATTATTGTTCTTCCCATATGCAGGAAGACGAGATATAACAAGTATAATGTCTAAAAGTAATGAGCTTACTGCTTCTCGTTGTCACTCAGTTTCTGACAGTTCACTATTTACATACATGATCACTGCAGAGTCTGACACCCTTGCTTACTTCAGTTACAAGCTTCAAACTAAATTCGAGAATAACTAGCTGACACATGATGATTTGGAAATTGATGATACAAGGACACAACCTAAATCTAAACGAACTATCACCATATTTATCAGAACGCAAATCCCTCAGGTAGCCTTGGATATTTCTCTGACAGAAATGCCTTGTACTTTCTTTTAAGATCTCCACCTGAAAAGGGCACCCGATGCATTATTGATAACATTATGTATTTCCAATCATGTACACAATAGAGGTTCAGCATCTCAGGAAAAAAGCAGGTGTATATAAGGACAAGTAAAGGACAAGACAAGCAGCTACCTTTAGCATGGAATGGTGGGACATCGTTAGAAAGAGTTGATTCTACCAGCTTCACAATATCTTTACCTGCTAAGTCAGCAAAAGATAACGATAATTCTTAAAGTAGGGGGGTCATTGTTAACCTAGAATGAGCACCATGGAAGAAGAGTGGTCATGTTTCAGTATAATGATATTCGCATTATTAAAACACTGTCATCTAGATGTTTCCATAGTTACCAGAAAGAGTCTTCCCCCTTTGGTTGATATTAATCAGGTAGGCAGATATTAGATGGCCCGTTTGGAAACATGGTAAAGAATTATTTTTACGCAAGTCGAGGTAAATATGTTGAGGAGATTATCTCGTTTTGCGGAAAAACACTCTTGAACGTGCGTTTGGCTTTGGAAACATTGTTTCAAACAAGCCTAGAATGTCTTTCAACTGTAGGATAGAGGGAAAAAAATATAATAATGAAAAATAGCAGATTGTGAAGTAAAAGGCAACAACTTATTTCTGTCAGAGCATATTGAAGCATAAAATAGTAGAATAAAGTTCAGTTCATGACCTTGGCTAGAAGGGCCTTCGCAAGCTCAAGTGGATCTATGCATGAAGGACCGTGGTTGAATGAAGGCACAATGTTCCCATTTTGATAACCGGCTAGAAAATGATAAGCTGCTTGACCAGAAGATAGCTTTGAAACAGAAGGGATGCATTCAGAGCTGCTTCAAAAGATAAAACACAGATCAAGAAACAGAGGGAACAAAAAAATGATAAGAACAATGACAATACTCTGAATCATCAAGGGGGATAGTAAAACTCCGAAAAGGAATATATAGTATGTACTTATAGAACAATGCAGTTATGCGCAATAGCATCTCATTGCATATGTTTCCACCCTCAGCGTTAGATTACCTATCAGAAGAAACAAGGACAATAGCAGCAGGAAATTTAAATACACTAGATCCACCAGTATTTGCAGTCTGAAATAAAGCTCTGGGGAGAAAGAATTACGCCAGCATCAGTGGAGATCAAAAAGTTTGCAGTTGCACAGCTTTGAATTGTATCTTCTGAAGCAAATAGTACAAAAACATAACCTCCAGATACTAGGATCCTGAAATTTGAGACGTCCAGTTATTTAGAAAAAAGTTTTGTTACGATTGTTTCGTTAGTCAACAAACAAATACCTTCCTGGTAGAGGAATGCCTCCTCTTGCAGATATCACAGGTTCAGACAATGCATGTAGTGCTTTCTTGATCGCACTGGCATCTGAGAAAGCTTTATCACATAAAACTATGGATGATCTCTCAATATCAGCAGCTACAAATCCATTATTTGACTGATATTCCACACTAATAGCCTTCATCAAAGAAGAACTGCATCAAAACCAATCATCTGGCCACAGAACCAGATACCTCAGTCTAATGTCTCAAACAAAGGATTCAGCAAATAAAAAGGTAAAACGCATTGCCAGCTTCCTGTAACAGAGCACTATCAAAAGTATTCTCATAAACATTTCAGATGCACCATAACATTCAAGAATGACTGCGTCATTGATATCATGTAGTTTCGATTGGGAACACCCTGCTATTAAAATGGCAGGGTCTGGCTGCAACTTCTGATTAGAGCAAAGAAATTCTCTTCTCGAACAAAGTACTGCTATTTTTTCCCCACCAATGAGTCAATGATCGAACTTACCAAATGCATTCATTAAAAGCTAAGTTGAAAATTTACTATATGCTAACAGAGCATATGAAACATCACACTTCTGAATACCAAAAAATATATAGTATGAATATCTTGCATATGCCATATATGATAAAGAGCGCAGAAAGAGAAACCATACCTCATAGATTTGGCTACATAAACAGTCAATGGACAAGAATCATGTGAAACTGATCGAGTGTGAGTCTTATAGAGAACATTAGAAAGTGATAGTATTGGTGAAGGGCTATCACTTATCACACGAACTTTCGCATCACAGTTTGGTGATGAACCAATAGCTCCATCATGAACAAATATATTTGGGACAGATGCAAGGTGATTCATTACCTGACATAACAAGTTTAATAAATAAAAAAAATTAAATTCCATGCATAAGTTCTTCTGAACAAATGAACCATTCTGCTTCTTCATGAATGCCAGTAACATCCACATCATTGAAATGACAAGGGAAAGGAAATTCTTTTCTCTTCCCGTTTCTTTGACATACTTCTCATTTCACATCTCAAAAAATCCTAAGCGTAGTCAGAATTTAGTGAAATAATTAGACACAAAATATAACATGAACAAAATAGTTTAGCAAAATGTTTATGTAAGAAAGATCTGAATGTCTTCTCCAAGCATCATACGGTTCATACCAGTTTGAGAAGTTTGCCAAATTGCGCCTTTGAGATTTTTGATGCTTCACCAATAACACTTCCCCTTACATGTAGCGGGCATCCAGATAAGGGTTCTAATAGATAAGTGCAAACAATAAGTTAGATTGGAATGTGTGGGAAAGAAGTAAATAAGATCAGAAAGGAATGAGTTTCATCCTGTCAGCAATGATTGCACCATGCTGCCTTAGTTCAGATGGGTTTAAGTTCTGTAAAGCTTTTCCCATTACAATTACACCTTTCAAAGCCAGAGCCCAGTTGAGACCACTAGAAAAGCTGGTGTTTTCCCTGTGTTAAAAGAAAAAATAGAAGGAAAAAAAATTTTTACATGAAAACCTGAGAATGAGAAATGTACCTTCCGATTTGAGTGATATCCATGAATTTCTTCAAAAGTTAAAAAGTGTTGTACTGCCGTACAAATTATCATATTTCTTTCTTAGACAGAAGTAAAGACATTCATCTCACATATTTGAAAGCAATATATAGTTCCTTTGGCTTATTAGCAGATGGAGTTATGGCCAGCAATTATAAACTAGAAGTTCCCCTACGAAACCAAAATTTCTCAGAAGTTAAAGCTTTTAAACAGCAGTGCAGATGATCCATATGACGTGAACTTCTAGAGTAGCCTAAAGTGATGGATTATATACTAGTAATGACAGAATAATATTTTCTTAAAAAGCTTGACAGCAGGCATTTGCAGGCAGCCATTTTACCATTGACACCCCCCCAAAAAAAACAGCTATGTACTTGTGCATTGCTGAATGTTGACAGCCAGCTTGAATTTCCATGCTGTGCCAGAATGAAAGAGAATGGAATGATTTTTTTTTTTTGGCTACTAATTTGTTTTGATCTAAAAGAAAACTACTGATTATAAACATAGCAAAAACTAACTGTTATGCAAGAAGGCCGAGCACACCAAACTGGTAATCAGCCCAACGATGACAAAATAAACAAGAATTGGGATACTTAGATCCCCTTTCATCTAAGAAGCACTAATATTAACACAGATATGCTTTGAACACTGCAAGACAGCAAGGTATATTAGAATATAAGTGCAATTTGAAGTATTGTGTCATATTTGATACTAGTGATATATGCATATCAAATACAATACATTTCTGTTTTGAATTATTAATGCTTCATAGCTTTTCAAGCAGCCAGCACATGAAACAGATTGAAGAAGACCCACAGAAAAATATCAAAAAGGTAAAGTTAGAACCTTATGGAAGTGTCTCTTTCTGCATCATCCTTGGCTTCCGGTGCTGACACTACGTTCTGCAAAAATGCAAAAATTTAGATGATATAATCCTTATGTTTGCAGGAAGAATAGGTGATGGATAAAAGATCGATGCGCAAATAAACTCAGCAAGTCACACCGAAACACTCAGCCAGAATCTGCCGCAAAGTCATCGTTGATAAATCACCGACAGATGAAGATTTCAGCTCGAAACCTCAGATTGCGAGTTAAAAAGCAGGATTCAACATAAACAAGTGAGCAAATAACAGCTTCATGTAATGATTCGGCATTTTCAGCTCCAAAGGAAAAAAAAACTAGTAACATGAAATGTGAGAAAGAGCAGAGTAACTGACCCGTCGGGAAGATAGCAAGAAAGGGAGAAAAGAACTTGAACTTGAGGAGCGAGCGAATGAGGTTTGGAGTCGATTCAGAAGAAGGTTCCTCATTTGTATTAACTATCAGTGGCTTTACGGTTTCAAGGATTAGGGACGTACCAGATGAACCGTAGGCTTCACAAGAAGCTCAAGACGCTCAGAACCAGTGGGCTTCCGCGCCAAAAATCCTATTTTTTCCAGTGTTGCTTTCAAATCCTCGAGTCTAAATTCACTCGCGGGAAAAAAGAAATAACTTTTCCACGTGATCGTTCGTGTCTGCGAAGCATATAAAAACTAGCACTGGAAAATCATAATCAATTACAATTATGGTGGGAGTGAACTCCTTTGCCCCATAAATATGCAGAGACTGAACTTCTAATCAATCAATAGGTACAAGTCTTTGCTTCACATACTTTCTACCATGGTTGTATGCGGGAAAAAATGGTTGTAATACCCCAAGGAAATTAAAGCATCGAAATGAGAGTAATAATTTTTTAATATAAAAATTTTAGAAAATGGGTTGAGTCACTCAGCCAAACAGACCATTTAATCTGACTACACATGTAGGTTAACCCAGCTTCACTTAGCTGTGGTGATACATCCCCAATAATCACGATTGGAGTTACAACTAAGTGGTACTCCCTAAGATCAAACTCTCTCCCTTTATATGAAAGTACTAGTCTAAGCCCAAACCCTTTTGCTAAAGAAATGAGAATAATAATGATATAATACAAATTTAATAAAATGTTGGGTTCCTTCAAATTTATTTTTATTTTAATATCCTAGATTTTAACATAATGATTTTTGTTCTTCAACTGAAATAATCAATACTTTTATTAAGTTTACGGACTAAAATTTTAACTGAAATGAAATTTTATAACTAAAATCGATGATTTAAAAATTGAAGGATCAAATTTGAAGTGACAATAAATATGAGGGATTAAAAATTGTATTAATCTTATATTATATTTCATAGCCTTTTACATTTTTCTCAAACTATATTTAAGATGATTGAAAATACAATATTGACTTCTACATAAAAGAGGATCAAACGTTATGGTTATGCCTGTTTAAATTTAGTTTAGTTTATTATGTAGATGTTGGTTTGAGGTTGTTCTAGCTTTCTGATGGGAGTCCTCATTTGTTTTTTTCCTAAGCATCCTCAGGCAATCCTAATCAAATAATGTTAGAAACTAAATATAATACCCCTTTCAGAGAAAATTCAAACATTAACTCGCCCCATTGGTTCTTTGCTTCTTTTTGTTGCTTACAGAGTGGACTTGGATCAGTTCTTCATTTCCTAAACTAATGTAATGGAGCCCAATCTCTTATGCATCATTTTACTTTTTAAAAAATGAAATGAAATTGTCATAATCTTTAAAAAAAAAAACCTTCCCCATGTCTCAATTCTGATATATAATTGAGTTGTTTTTCTTCAGATTTTTTTTCGCTCAATAAAGGAAAGTGACAGTTTCGAACCACAAGTTTCGAGTGGTATGACATGAGTTTCCACTCTAAACATGTCATTCTATCTGGTATTATTAATGGAGTTATATTGGATGTCAACTAGCATCTAAAATATTCGAATTTATTAATATTAGAGTATCCCAAATTTCCTCCTGAAGTAATGTTTATTGTTTCCTCCAATCACAATGGCTTGCAAGTCAGAAATGCCTGCATTAACAGATTCCACATTCCAACATCTCCCATCAAACTCGTTTTATACGTAAGAAGCAGCACTGATGAACTCTAAAATTAAGAGTTGAAACAAAAAAAATCATGTCTTTGTTATTCAAAATCGTCTTCTTACTTCTCATCTGGTCTTCCAATGCAGAGTCCCAAGAACCCTTGGGCCAGTTTTGCAATGAAAACACAAACATAACCACTGGGAGCAACTTATCTGCCAACATTGGCAAACTTTTAGCAGAATTAGTCCCTGAAACTCCCTCAAGTGGCTTCGTTTCTGCCTCGTTGGGTAAAGGACAAGAACGGGTTTATGGTCTGTCTCAATGCAGGCAAGATGTTACCAAAGAAGACTGCTCTAATTGCTTACAAGACGCGGCAAAGCAAATCAGAATGAGATGTCCAGACCAAGCAGATGCAAGAATCTGGTATGATTACTGCTTTTTAAGGTATAGTAATGAGAGTTTTATAGGAAAAGTTGATACATCTTTTGGTATAATCTATTGGAACCTTGGGAATGTGAGTGATCCCGAAGCTTTCAATAAAGAACTGGCATCTTTGATGGATGAGATTGAATCAGAAGCTGTTATGGCGAAAAACAAAGGGCTTGGAAAGGCGAAGACCAAGTTATCGTCTTTTGTGACACTTTATGCCTTGGTTCAATGTACAGGAGACTTGTCTGATGTATCTTGTGCTCAGTGTTTGGCTATTGCAGAAGAGAGCAACTTCGATAAATTATGCAGCAATCGAAAAGGGTGTAGAGTGTTGTATAGTTCTTGCTATGTTCGATATGAGCTCTATCCTTTTTTCTTCCATCTTGATTCTAGCATCACAGAGCTCAACAGCACTGAGATGGCTATTGTTTATCCATGAATATTTCATTATCATTGTTATAATTGTCTTGTTATTTTATCAGTTTCAGCATGAAAATCTTGGAAATCACAAAAATATACGCAGATATTGTCGTGGGCTATCAGTTACATACCAATTCATTTGAACTGTCTTCTCAAAAAGTATTGTGCAGTCAGATTCTGAGAGAATCCTCACAATCAGTCCAGATGGTTATATATGTCGTAGTGAAAGCTATTTACCCTATAATTGCCATCAGATTATTAAAGGCTTTTCAACTCATGAAAGTTCAATCAAAACACAAATTTAACGTGGAAAACCGTCTGCCATTGAGGGAAAAACCATGGGACAAAAGCCGCTAAAGTTTCACTATTTCAAAATAATCACATTTTTCATTTGTTCCTCACAAGCTCATGACATAACATATACGGCAACTACGATGTTCTTAAATATATTACAGTTCTTTTCACCCAAAAAAAAAAATATTACAGTTCTCACTAAAACATCAACTTTCATTGGACATTTCACACTCAAAGATCCTATTTTTCTTACCTGACTACATAACTTAGCTCGCTCCTCTCAAATCAAAAGAACAAAACTGACCTCTATTTCTATCGAGCCTTCAGCTTTCGTGCTATGATCACTCCTTTCAATTCTTCCTTGCAAACTATACGAAATTTGATATTTGCATATATTAGTTCCTCACTCTGCAGAAAAATATTTGCACAAGAAATTTGATATTTACACATATGAAATTTTGTTATACTTTTAGCTTTAGATATCTAGTCTAAAGGCTACAAAAGTAAGCTCGAAAATACCGTTACTCTAGTACTTTGTTATAATGATTCAGTGATCAGAACATCCTAAGCAGTTTTCATCTGTCTGTAAAGGGAGAGCTGCACCCAAAAAAGAATTTAGAAAAGGAATGGAGTTTTATAGAGATTTGAAAATCAGAATGGCAAACAGAACATATATAGGAAGTTAATATTGTTAGTGCTTCAAAATTTTAACATATTATTATTATAAGAAAAGAACTAACCATCTTCCGTGATACAGATACGAGCCCTTAGACCATAATTTCAAAGAAAAACATTGTAGAAATGTCAAGTGGAAAAGATACTCTTTTTTTTCACCAACCAAAAGTAGATATCTATTTATTTTTGTTAAATAACAAATGTGTGTAAACTCTATGTTCAATGTAATTGCCTCAAAACCTGAGAATTTTTTCCTTTTGGCCTGAACTTGAGGCTCACTTTTAGCCATTTAATATCTCATCGGTACCTCTCTACCACCGCAAGGTCTCCTCGCGGGGGGTCCGGATTAGTCTGGGACGAGCAATGAACCCAGGATTATCCAGGATACTGAATGGTTTGTACCAAAAAAATATATATGTATTTTTATTCTTAATTCTGTCCAACAAGTTGGATGTATATGCGGTGGAGTTACCATATATGAACGTGATTAGAACACTCTTCTTATATTTGTGAAACGAAAAGCTGCAACCAAAAGTTAATCTTGAGAAGAATAGGAGTTTTAGAAAAATAGAAGCCTTCCAGTTAAACATCCACAAGTGAAGGTGAAAGTGTCGGACATAAAAAGCTGTACCTTCACATGAGAGCAATGAAGAATTATCTTTGGGCAACTCTTCCCTCCCTGTTCCTCTCATACATCTTTCCTTTAAAAGTAAAGCTTCGAGGATGACTGAGGGTTTGGCACTCGCTTGTTCAGAGGCCAAAAATTGAAATAATAACAGGTAGATGTTTCATATGACGAGAAACAGTTGCTGTAGATAAGCCACCAATGAAAAGATGCTCAAGAGAGGTGAGATTTTGAATCCAGTCCTCCGGCAAAGCTTCAATATCATTTTGCCGGTTTGGCAATGCGGTAGAGAAGTACTTTTAAGTAAATCGATGTAAATATATGAAGGAGATTATCTCGTTTTACAGAAAAACGCTGTTGATTATGCGTTTGAGAAGTCCAAACGCGTTTCCAAACGGGGCAATTATCTCGTATGCTTAAAGACTTGAGCATGGAAAGAGGTGGACAGAATTCTTGTGTTGCAGATGACCTAGTTGTGCTGACCTTTACTGTGTGTATCAATGGCTGCAAGCTACACTTCCTCAAAACCAAGCCCTCCACGAGACTTGGAAATCTAGGCATGCACCTCAGAATCGGACAATCCTGAATTAATAAATATGAAAGACGAGGAAATGGAAGCAGTGAATCTGGTTCCACTTCCCATCCCTCCAAATTTGGACACCTAATAAATTGTAATTTCTTCAAAGATGGGAAGAAGCTAGTTCAACGTTTAACCATCGATGAGGAACAACCCTCATACTTAACGTACTCGAAATCAATTGCACAGTGCTTCCAACGCTGGTAATCGCTCCGAGGTGCAAAGAGATTTAATGCAACAAATGAAGGAAGCCAACCCAAAAACTCATTAGAACTTACCCCTCCTGAAAGTTTAATTGTCAGTGGTTTCAAACTTGGATGACAATGAATGTTTTCCAATCCAACTGGCAACGCATCAAAGTCAGAACATTCCATAACATGAAGACTACGCAAGTTGACTTCATTACAAAATCCATAGAAACTTTAAGACGATAACATCTAATTAGTTTTAGAGTTTGCAAATTGACCAGATTGCTTACACTATGCGGTAAATTGGTAAAATTGTGACAATCAGATGGATCAAGATACCTCAAATGCTTCAGTTAACCTATAAAATCTGGTAATTCTCTTAGCTCCTGATATCTTGGCAAATCTAGACTGCGCAACTTTTTGAACCCCAACAGAGTAGATAGATCATCTCTAAAAAATCTCTGCCCATCAAGAATAGTTCTTAGTGGGCCATTTCCATTGAATAAATCCATTGAACAATTGGAATCATATTTAAAAGAAACATGCAGAGTACGCACCATGGAAAGCATTGCCAAATTTCAAAACTGCCCATGTTCGAAAGCCCTTTTAAAAAAAAAACGAAGAATGAATATCAACTTAACTATGTAGCCATTTGGATTAACGATGAAAGTTATTTTTTCAATGCGATTTATAATTTATAAAGTAAGTATGTGATGGAAATTTTATCTCTATTTGCATCAACATGATTTTGTAAGGCTTGTATAAATGGGATCTATAATTAATTAAAATAGCTTTTTTCACCCTCTTCATCTTCATCTGATTGGCCCTACTTAAAAAGGCTTTTATCCTATGAAGAAACCATGTTAAATTATTGGCTTCTCTTGTCGGTGTCACCGTACTATTTATATTATATATATATATATATATATATATCTCACTGTATATACTCCTAACGTTTTGAACGTGGTGCAATATGAATTCCAAAATAAGATTTCAATATCAATCAGTTGGACTTGGATCGTATCACACTACCCCATTTACTAAAATTCAAAATCAACGATATAATAGGTAATTACTAATCAATTAGCCAGATCTTATATTTAGAATGTGTAATAAAATACATGCATGGAGGGTGCGTGCATGTTTAGAATTAGATCTAATCAATCATCATGACTGTACTAATTACAGAGATAAACAAGATAAGGTAATTACACACACA
>JANTPZ010006723.1:0-17475 GCA_025593235.1 Vachellia pachyceras | reverse complement strand
TCAGAGTCATCCAAGTCATCTCCACCAAGGTTTCCTCCATTATGCCCTTCATGCTTCACCACCTGAAGTTTGTCACCCTGCCTTTTCTTCCACTCTTCGATACGGGCTTTCCAACGTACACTTCCATACCCATACACTGCAAGGTCTTTGTTTGGAGCCAAAGGCCTGGGTTGCACTACAACAGAATCACCAAGGTCACAAACTCATGATAAGAATAGATAACATGAAGTGTCTATGCAAAATAAAACAATCTTTAAGACTTACAAGGAATAGATGGGTCATTATAGGGCATGGGATGCACTCTATTTCCATGATTCATATATGGTGGAACAATTAGAGCATGCCGATCAGAAGATATCTCAGAGTCCTGTCAAAACCCCAAAAAAAGTGCCATGCAGCATTTGTCATCATCGCCGGTGAGCATTAGTACATTAAAGGTGAAACAATATTTCAACACAAAACTTGCAGATTTACCTCTTCCCCATATGTCAAGAGAGGAATTTCCGAATTGAGAGAGGATTCATGATCCAAGTTTGCTGGGATTCCAGAGGCATTATGGTTGGAACCACGGCCAATGTGAAGGCGTCCGTCCAACATTGGGTGTGGGTCTGAAGCATCAGGGTCTCCGTAATCAAATTCATTGTCCAAGTCATCAATGTCATCCTCATCGTCATCACCCTCAACCCTTGGACTACCTGCAGTGCATTCATCAGTTGAAGAACTATCATAACGGAAGTAGTTATAAAAGTCAACGCCAAGTAGGACAAAAACAAGCTCACCTTTGATGCGCTTGTATCTGGTTTTACACTGCGGACATGCCTGATTTCCCTCCCTTCTCTCATACTCATAGCAAGGCCGACAAACAGGGAAAGCACATTCATTGCAAGCAACAAACGGCTCCCCATCAACCGTAATCTCTATCTCATCCCCACAAATCTGACATATTTGTCCACTTAATTCTTGGACAGATTTAATCTGCGAAGGGAAAAGGAAAAAGGTCAACATTACAGGCAACTGATATTCAAAAGCACAAATTCAATTTAAGTTCAATGATATGTAGGGTATAAAAATCAACGAGAATAAAACTTCATACTCAGTAGCAATGTCAATGAGAATAAAAATCCAATCATACATGATAATCAAATCTTCCGAATTCGACGCAAAACAAAAGCAATTCTTCAAGATTATGAATTAATTAATCTTTTATATATGTAGGGAAATTACACCTAATCCCGTAAACGTTTCATCATTCTCAATCACATAATCCAGATGGGTCAAAGCCGAACTATAGTGCCCAAGTCAACCCCCAATGAGCCATTAAGAAAACTTCAAATACAAAATTGACTTGAATCAGGTGCATCCTGAATACTCAAAAGAAGCACCCTTTATCAACAATAACAAGAACAGGGTTGGCAGAAAACTTGATCAAAAGACAAAATTATTTCTGGGATGACGTTTTGATTGAAAACCAATAACAGGCATATAGGTACAAAATAGAAGGCCAGGTGACCATGGACCAGTAATGATGAACTAAATAAAATCAAAAGGTCAAAAAATTTCGTCGGTGAAGACATCAGACGAAAAAATACAAAACGATCCGGGGGGAATACCCTTAAAACCCTAAGATGATGTTTTCCATCAAACTAAAGGTACAAGACTTGGATGGAAATGGACATCCCAAGATCAATAGAGAAATCACAATGAAGGGCTCCAAGACAGCTTACCCGTCCATTCTCATCTGCATTGATCAGGACGAACTCATTCCTGTTGTGAGAACCAGCGATGAGTCGTCCTCCGGTATGCATCACTGAAGACTCAGAGTCAACACGTCCCAAGTCCTCAAATCAAGAAATCCCAGCTCAAAACCAATGTTCTTCTGAGACAGGTCTCTCCAGTCGCTCAGATCCGCTTTCGCATTGGGGATGAAGGCACAGAGCAGCAAGCATCATATGAAAGCCAACCCTCCCATAAAAGTAAAGCAACAGGATCGAAAATGCCTTTATCAAAGAAGAGATAGTAGAAAGAAAGTCCGGGGGCGTGCTTCTATTTTGATTCTTTCACAAGCCAAGTCTCCACTGTGACCAGGCTGGTCCTAATCTATGGCGAAACTGAGAGAGAAGGAAAGAAAGGGGAAGGGGGCAGTAAGTACAAAGAGATGAGGGTTGAGAGTGTGTGGAAATGAAGACGCGTGAGAGAGAAAGGAGGGGACAAAGACAGAGGGATCGAGAAATAATGCCAAGAATATAAAATATTTCAGCGAATTTCTTAATTAAGGTGGTGGGCCCCAGAAGGTGGCGGTGGCGATCAGCTGTGCAACCACCGGGTGCTGGTGAAAGAGGATTGTGGGTGATTTGTCTAAGCCAGGAAAATTTGAGCTTTCGGCGGCATAATCCAGATGGTAGCGTTTATGTCGTCTAGTTGTAGTGTAGTGTTTGAAAATCAAAAAACTCTGTTACTCCCTGATGCAGGATTTAGCAGAGAAACTAAAACTCCGGCGATCGGAGCAATACGGCAGAGAGAGAAGATAGGAGCTGGGAGGAGTTGACTCGGGCGGCGAAGATTATTCCTACAACTTTTTCACTCTCTTCTCTCTCCAAGCTGTACTGAATGAACACCCATGTTTACTTTTTTTTTTTGTTTGATTGGTGGTGTTTTAGCAGGAACACGAATTTTTAGTGAGAACATAGGGAATTGAGTGCATTTTCACATTTTGTGAATTAATCTATCAAGTTTTGTCGTAGTAGCCACTAGCCATTAACGATCTGCCATTTTATATTTTATTGTAAAATTCTAAGTAGATGCATCTTAGCATGTTGCCCCATGTTATAAAAATTGAGCCAATGAGTTTATAAATTCGTTTTGGGTCATAAAATTATTGTCATAATTGAACCAGGTTGAGCTAGAGTTGAGTCGCAACCGTGTCAGAATTCAAAACAGTTGTTAAAAAATTAGACCAGCTTCATGCCTAACCAAATGAAACAACCATCAACAAAGTAAGTTTATTTTTAATTTAATTTTCTCCTATACTATTTTATATGTCCGCAACAGTGTAAATATGCTTCCGTAGTTTTTACTGAAAGGCAATAGTGTCACAGCAGATTTTTCAGAAATGATATTACTCACAAAATTTTAAAATAGAGTAATGTTATTTTTTATCGTTAAAAATGCTCATGTTTAACATCAATTTTTTTAACGGTCAACGTTAGCTTTTAACATTGCAATGCAATGTTGCTTCATTTTTAAACCATTCGGAACAACATTAGAACTAAAAAACTTTCACACAATATCACTCCTAAACAAGAACTTTTAAGTAAATTTACACTTTAACTCTAATTATTTTTATTATAATTAATTATTGTGTGGTAGGCACTTTCATTTGGCATCCACCATTCGGCTTGGTCCTTACTACAATAACATCCGACACGCACTTGTTTGAGCCAAAAAACAGGAAAACTTGGGAACATGGACAAAATTTATCAGGCCACCGAGTCAGGTCTAATGGAAAATATTAATTGATGTGTTCGATAATGATTACCAAGAATCAAACTCACGTTCAACAGTGTTTTTTTGTAAAATGAAATAATCTTTTTTATATATTTACCTTATCTCACATAAAAATATTTCTTTATCGTGTTCACAAACGAATTCAACATACCCGAAATGAAATAAAATATAGACGTGTGTCTGAAAAAGGGCCGAGGCAGCAACAATGCGAAGAGCACAATGTGAATGTGACGTAAATGCTTCAGCCAACCGAATATGATCCTAAAACTTAATCAACCTTCAACAAATATAGGAATTTATGCAAAATGGTGGGAGAAAATCAGTGTCATGCGATTTAATACTACTGGCAATATTTGGAAATGGGAGATATTTAGCAAGCAGAGTAGCTAGATATGCGGAATAATTGAATTGCTTGGGCCCACTCCATGTTTGGCTCTGAACTGAGTTGTTGTTATCTTGTTCGTTTTATACTATGCTTAACCAAACCATCTGAGCTGGCCATCCTCCCCGTTATTATTTTCCAATGGAATTCCCTCTCCTTAATTATTGCTACCTCGTTTATTTATTTTTAAAAAATTAGATATGTTGTTTACCGATATTTGTATGTGTTTGAGAATCCGTTGAGAGAAATGAATTTACGGATTTTAAGATATTGTGCATGTTTGGGAAATCTTTCCCCAATTGTGCACCCAAATCAATACAAAATGCATCTCAAAATTCAAAAAAAACATCTTGAAATCCGTCAATTCTTCTTGGAACCCGTAAATTCATTTCTCTCAACGGATTTCCAAACACACACAATTTTTATCTTGGCTTGCGTATATCGTTGAGAAAAAGTTTTCTCAAACATACACATTGAATTAACTAACTGAGTTAGTTGTTTATCTACCGTAACTAATGTGAAAATATTTACTACGTCCATGGAGTGAAGAATTGGAGGAGGAAACTAAAAGAAATAGAGAGAAAGAGTGCTCGTTTGGAAATATGGTAGAGAAGTATTTTTTACATAAGGTGGGATAAATATGTGAATCAAATTATCTCATTTTAAAAAAATACTGTTAATCATGCATTACGCTTTTACAATCGTTCCCTAAACAAGCTAGGGGATGTTCACATAACTGTTTTACGTGGACTGAAAATGTTTAATGATTAATTAATTAACAGTTGGCAGGGCCAATGATATAATGAATGTGCTGCCCCTTTTGGTGGACCATGGACTTCTGGGTTTTATTTTTCTTAAAATAAAAAAAAGCTTTGTGATAATAACGTGACTTTCCTCTCACATGAGCTTTCTCACACTGTCGGTGGCAATGTATAATCATTACTCTTTTTTTATTTTATATAGCTATATGCACATGATCAAATTCCTTTTCTCTCTTCCGGAACCAAAGACGACGACGTTTTCGTGTGTTTTATGAAAGCTGTCTCTCATTACGCTTTGAAATAGAGATCTGCCTTTGATCGCATCCCATAATTATCCAATAATTACCAAGATTTTTCCCAATTAAAAATACGCAGCATATATATATATGTCAGTCCTCCAGTTGCTTATATTGTATATCTATTTTTTTTGTTCTCGTGTCGTCTACTGAATTAAAAGAGTTGCAAAAAAATTACATGTTTCCAGACATCAAGTGAGGAAATATAGTATAGCATATGATAAGGATGCAACATGTGATGGGATCTAACTGGAAACAGACTCCACCGCTTTTGCCCAAAACGAGATCAACCAATGGGTTGCAGCAAATAAAAGGGTAATTAATCAAAGGAAAATCTCATAACAAGACTCTCCAAATTGGAACGTATTAAATCAGATATGTTGCATGCGTCTTCTAAGAGGCCGAGTTTGGCATGTGACAACCTATTTCCCAATCCCCTTAAACCCGAGGAAGTGACCGTTTTGCTCCCATCTTGGTGGTGGGCAATGGTGGGGTAAGGGTTGGTGGTGATGGGTTTTTTGGTATTTTACTACAAAGATAGATACATTGGGTGTAAACCTTGGTATACGAGCCGGTTGGTTTTTATTATGGAGATTAAAGAAGATAAATACTCTACTCAAAGGTACTTTATCATACATATGATACTATTATATATAAATTTATAAATCAGACAAATTAGTTTAGATAAAATGATAAATATAAATATTTTTAAATAATCTATTCAGCTTTCTTAATTATTCTAACACGCCTTACCCCTTGCTTGTATGGAGAGAAAATGAAGGAGGAAAGAAAATTATGAAAGAAAATTGAGAGAGAAATGAGTTTTCCCCTACTTGGATGCAGAGGAAAATGTGGGAGGAGAGAAAAGTGGGAAAGAAAATGGGGTGGGTCCCACGCCCCATTTTCTCTCCAATATGGAGAGAAAATGGGAAGAAAATTTTATTCCCACCGCTACCCCCTATTTCCCTCTCTTTTTTTCATCTTGTTCGCGGCCCTCCCTTTTTAATAATCTTCGTACGTTAACTTATTTAATTTTTATACATTAACTTTTATCAAAAGAAAATATAAATATATAAAAGTACGAGAATATTTATATTAATATAGTTTATATTAATATATAAATTAATATAAATTTATTTTGACAAAATATAAAAAAATATAATTTATGACCAATATATATTTAATTTAGATATATAAAATTATATTTATTTTGACATTTTCATACGTTAACTTCATAAATTTAGATAAATATAAAAATATTTTTTATACATTATCTTCTTTAAAATATAATAATATGAAAATATTTATTTAACAAATAATTTGACTTTAAATTATTTATTGATAATAATATTAATTAGTTTTAAAAATCATAAATTTCTATTAGAAGGGTATTTTAGTCTTTTACTCAATTGCTCATTTTCTTTCTTTCATGTTTTCTCTCATTCATCCAAGCATGAGAGGTGATAACATTTTCTCCCCAATTTTCTCTCCTCCCCATTTTCTCTTCTCCCATTTTCTTTCCTCCCAACTTTTCTCTCCATCCAAGCAGAGCCTTAATGAGTTCTTAAATTAATGATACGTAGTAGTGTTAGTTAAGAATTATATCTTACCTTCATTAATATGTTAAACACACTTTAAAAGTAGATCACTCGGAGTAATTACATTCCTAAATAAAATTTTAATTACTCAAAATATTAATAAGAATTAAATAATTAAACATCACAGTAGTATACTAGTATTGATAAATTGCGGTCCAAAGAATGCTTTTCATAAATTAAAACTTTTTTTTTAAACTTGATAATAATTCCCCCATTTCATATCACTTGGGTGAAAAAATAAAGAATGGGACAGTACCAAAGGTGACATAAGGGCAGGCAAAGGGGTGTGAAAGACTGAAAGTGGGCTCTTTTTTTTTTTTTTGAGTGTGATGGTGATTGATTGACATGCAAGAGAAGCTCAAAGGCTTCATCATGGAACACAGGCACGTGTCTTAAGGTTCATGTCCTCTTTGTCGTCTTGTGTCGGTCACTCTCTCAAAGTTTTAATTCATATCGTCAACAGAAGAAGGCCCTCTCCCGTAAAAATGTCCTGGTAAATACTAAAGTACTATAACGTCACGTATCTATCTTCTCCCTTTACCCCCTACGTAACGTATCTATCTTTATATATATATATATCAGATTTCATAATTGTTTAAAAAATTGAGTCTCAGTGTAAAAATAATTTTACCATTTACAAGATAAATGTGTAAATAGAATTATCTCTTTCTACAAAAAAAAATACTATTACAAATATATATTCATATTTAAAACTATAAGCTCTAATTTATTTAATTTTTGCTAATAAGAGGCTGGTCATGTTATTAAATAAAGTTCTCTCTTGTGGGGCCATCCAGCTGTCCACAGAAGCAATGGCAACTTCCACTTGATTGCGAGTCAACCACGTTACAGACACCAGATCGTACGCTCATATCTTTCTCACGAATTTAAGTACGGCAGGGTTTTTTTTTTCATTCAGGCACTGTGTTCTTTTTTTTTTGACCCACAGCACTGTGTTCTTATTTAAAGCTATAATAACTTTGGTGAAATTATTTATTTGGATGTATGATGGTTAATAAACAGATATTAAAGGAACACTGACGTCTACCTTTTAGCTTTAGGTTTAATTCTCTAAATTTATATTAAGTTAACGGTTGTTTAGCCTCGTAATTTTCTAAAAGTGTACTTTTTACTTATTAAATATTGACATTGCCAATCTATTTAACAAAAAACTGATCATAAGAATGTTTGCAATCTTAATAAATAGTATCAACCCCGTTATTTTCGATTTAGCTTTCAAATATAAAATATAATATAAACTTGTTTTATCAACTTTTAATTGCATGATTAATAATCATTGTTTAAATTAGTTGGATAAGCATTTTCTTTGTAAAATTGAAGCTAATAAGATTTAAAAGATTGCAAATACACTTAGTATATTTATAGGATTAAACAGAAATTTAATTTGATGGCGAATGGAAGGTGGAGAGGGAAGCGATGTACGAGTATACTGATTAATGTAGATGTTTGGGAACGCGGTAGAGAAGTATTTTTACACAAGTTGAGATAAATATATGGAAGAGATTATTTTATTTTACAAAAAAAATACTGTTAAACTTATTTTTAGAAAGTAAATAAATTTTTCCAACCCAATATCTCTGATGTACGAGAGAGAGGGGGGGTTTTGAGGGTTTAATAAAAGGACAGGAGTTGAATGGCAACAACAAGGCCCACTTCGCTTCCATTCCAGCTGTTGCCAGTTCGCCCACCTTTGCCACTTCCCTTTTCTTTGTTTGGATTCGGGTTTTCTTTATTTTTTATGAAACGTCATGTGTAATACGCCGTTTATTGACAATCGATTACTTTGGATTCGGGCGATAGGAGTGCTACCCGCACAAATAGGGTTGTCCCTTCCCCAACGAGGGGTTGGGAGCATTTCGCGATACTCAAACGTGCATTCTCATCTTTACCGGAAGCGAGCTTAGTTAAGTCGAATTGGTGATTGAATTGAATAAAGTAGTGGGAATTGAATAAAGTAGTGGGTAAATAGTCAGTGAGTTAGATCGGAGTCAAACTGAAGGTCAGACTGGTGAGAATTAAAAAGTAAATTTCATCACATATTGGCACAATCACACAATTCACAATTGAAAATTCAAAAAATTAAGTAGCAAATTCCAACATTGAAAAAATAACAATTACCAAACTAATTATACACTTATTGTTTATCTACTATCCAACATTATTTATAATTTTAAAATATTCATATTAACAAAATATCAAAATATGTATGGTATATTGGTAAGGGTATTTTTTTTAATTTTCAAATTTGAAATTTAAAAAATGAATTAGTTTTTGTTTTTAAAAAATAATCAAAAAGATGATGAGCAGATACAAATGCTACAGTAGGCTTGTATAGGGAAGGGATTCTATTTTTATTTCTTTTAACCTTTAAATTTGAAGTCATATCATCGGTTTTTGGCTTCATCCAGATGGTCTTATATGTGTTCATGTACCTTATAGTTACTAGCTCTACCAACTGCTCGTTGGCATCTGGATTCAGGTTTTGAATCTCTAAACCGGTATGTCTAATGTACTTTTATGATTTACAGAGTAAATATATAAAAATAATTTTATTTTAACTTACACGATGTTTACGGTACAATGAACACAAAGATAATCAAACTATTCCCACAAATATCTCATATTTCCCCTCGTCTACTTTCTCAGCTTAGCACCAAATACCATTTACACATTGATTTCCCTATTTTGTATCAGTGAAAGGTATTACAGATATGCAACCTCAGATGATTTTTAAACTACCTACCTACCTTTTGATGTAAACTGTATACAACATTTGTTTCTGGGTTGATACATTATTCCCTTCATCGAATTTTGTTCCCTCAATGATATACATTTGTTCGTCAAAACTTCAGTATCAAATGCTGTATCCATTTGTTTTCATACAAAAATTTTAGGCAGGATCGGATTCATCCATAAATCAAGGGTAGGATGAAATCTCCCTTCCTCTTAGGTGATACCAATGTCGGGTAGGGCGAACCGTCAATTACCTTCAAACGTTAACCTAAGCGCCCAGAAGTTAGGATGTCTCTTCAAACACTACGGTGGAAATCAAACCTTCTTCCATTTAATGAGAAAGCACGGTTCTTACCACTTGACACGATGGATCCGCGTGATACGTTTTGAATGTGAATTGTATTGCTTGGGGGCAAAAAAAAAAAGTGAAGTGCTTGGGCCCCACAATAAAGCAGAAGTCAGGCACTCTTCCCTCACGATACACTCCAAGGCCCAACAAAAAAGTGTGCGCTTCAAAGCTAAGCAAGTCGGGTTCAGACGTAGTCGAAGTGAAGCTCCGGTGAACCGGGCGGGCAACCGGAAAAAAAATTATGTGGGGAAGAGGTATGTACCACACACTCAAAAAAAAAAAAGAAGGTATATACCACGTACGCATACAGCAACATATTGATCACAAAATATAGGTAGCTGGCATTGAAATTATTAAACACATTATATTACACTTCAACAAACTTCAAAATTGTTCACATCCCAAATTTTTGGGATTTCCAAGCAAATCTCAATTGATTCTTTTAAAATATTAAAGAAGCTAATTAACCAGTATTTTTATAATTTTTCAAACTAATGTGCTTAGCTTGTAGAATATGTATAATCTAATTATACGTATAATTATTTCAAAGCATATGTTAAAATTAAATAATTTATTTAAACTTTTTCGGTTTTCTCAAAAAAGTCATATGCTTCTTATATTAAAGATCAGATGTAATATTAATTTGCTAGCCATTATTATATAACCTTTGACTTCACATGGTATTCACAAGATACCATCATGATGATGAGAACAACAAATATAGAAGCCAGATAGTAAATTTGTAATTTTTATAAAATATTTAATTTAGTTATTTATAATAAATATATTTAGATTTTTTTTGTTTAAACAGCTCTTTGTCTCTTTGATTATAGTTGCCATTGAATAAAAATATGATTAATATATGCAATCTATACTTAAAAAATGTAACTTTTCTTAGAAAGTAAATTGAAGTATTATATTCAAGGTCCATTCAACCTTTCAAATTCCAACTGTACAACCCTCTACCATGTGCAGCATGGGAGGTGGTAATATTATCATCTTTATTTTAATTATAGCCCATTATTGACAAAAACATATAGACCATTATTGTAAAAAAAAGCCCAGGCCCATCTTTTGGCCCGAAAAGGAAGGCTGCCACACTTACGTAGTCATAAACACCAGGTACATTCACAGTAACCACTATTTTGACAATTTCATTCAACCCAAATTAATGTCCATCTATCCATGACAATTTTTTTTAAATATTCAGCAATTTCTCAAGAGAATGTTTGGATTAATGATAGAAATTATAAAAATTTTATATCGATTTACGTAAACTTGCTTTTTCAGTATCAAGGCATACAACGCAAACTAGTTCACCCAAAGGCACCATGAATTATGATAAAAAAAAAAGGAGAAAATTATGCATAGATCCCAAAGTATTGAGAAATAAATCACAAATGTGAAAAATATTTCATTAATTGTGGTTATTTGAATTATAATCTGAGAAAGAAATTCGTGACGGAGAATATGGCAGGAAGGCATTTTCATGTTTTTAATTAATCTAACCCATATTTCATGAAACTCTAACTCAATTTCATGATTTTTAGAGATTTGATAATGATCTTTTTGTTTCTTGAAACCTTTGCATACTACCTTCTATTTTTAATATAAAATTTAGATAACTAATGTGTGAATATTAAACAAATTAGTCACTTGTAAATGATAAAAAAAAATTACTACATCTAATCTTTAATATAAAAATTAAAAATGAAGCCATCATATGTTTAGTTGCCCATGAATGAATGATTGAGGTACACCACTGCTAATGGGAGCAAAATCGCATAGCGGACTCACTGGTAGAGAAAACATCATCACTCTCACCCGGCCTGCATTTTTTACCTTTCCAAGATCATCTCTTATCAATACATTCTAGGGTTCTATAGTTTTCTTTTAATTTCTACTGTAGTAGAAAAAAAAAGTTGCCCATGAATGAGCAAAAGAAAAAAATATTACATATCAACTACTTTTAACAAATGTTTTTAAGTTTGTAAGAATCACTTGACTTCTTTCTTATATATCTGGTAATGAAAGAAATAGTTTGAATTAAGATTATCAATGACATACGTAAAAAAATAATTAAAAGCTCACTGCCTATGACCTTAATAAATTGAATGAATATTTGGCAGAATACAAACAAAACAAAATATGAACCATACAAATTTTAAAAGCGAGGACGCCACTCGGCAATCTGCTCGGTCTCCCTCAGTCCCTCTCCCTTCAAACAACGAATCTGATTCAGATAAAAAAGCGAAGAGAATAAGCTGAAAGCACACACAAACCAATTACCTTATTTTTATTATAGAAGTTAATTAATTTATAAATTTATTATTTTATAAACTAATAAATTAATTTACATGATTTATAGACTAACTTACAATATTTTTCAATTAGTTTGGTTAAATTTCTTAAAGAAAACCGACTCTTATATACATATTTATATAAATCAAATTTTTTTGAATAAATATTGTTATTTATAATTTTTATTATTAATAATGGTTTACTAAAATTTTGAAACTTTTTTCATTTGAATTTTTATCCTTGAAAAAATTCATGTGATATTTGATTGGAAAATTGATTCTAAACGATATAATATGTGTATTAGCATTTCTGTTCGTACAAGTGAAGACTCATCTACTATCTATGATATTCATAGCGTTTATTTGACAACTTCTGTTAAAGATTTAGGGGTTGTTTGACATTTAGGTTTTAAAATTTAGGTTATAAAATTTCAGTTTGAAACCTATGTTTTCTCTTTCCTACTTTTTCCTTTTTTCTCTTTCTTACTTTCATCTTTCCTACCCACTTTTTTGCCTCGGAATCCGTAAAAGCTATAACTTCCCAAATATAAATCACTTTTCAAAATCTAGTTTTTACCTCGAAATCTGTAAAACATAGGTTTCAAATCTGGTTGCCAAACGAACCCTTAAAATGCATTTTGGATCCAATCTCTTAGTTTGTAGACTTCATCTTTCAAACACATTTTGAGTAAAAAGCTATTTTTTTTTATAGAATTCATTGTGTCAAAATACATTATAAATTCAACATTTATTCAAATATAGATGCATTTATCAAAATGTATTCTGAACAAAAATTATTTTCCAAAATACATTACGTCAAACGTTTATGTGCTTGTTTGGGAACTCCATTGGGAAAATGGATTTTACAGATTTTGAGGCATTTTGGGAATTTTGAGATGGTTTTACGGATTTCAAGATGGTTTTTATGAATTTCGAGATGGTTTTTACAGATTTCGAGATGGTTTTATCTCGGTTTACGTGCACCATTTGGGAAAATGGCTTCCCAAACAGGCACCTTGAAATCCGCAAAAAACCTCGAAATCTGTAAACTCATTTCTCCCAACGGACTTCCGTGTTTGGGAAGTCCGTTGGGAGAAATGAGTTTACAGATTTTGAGGTATTTTGCGGATTTCAAGATGGTTTTATGGATTTCGAGATGGTTTTAATAAATTTCTAGATGATTTTTACATATTTCGAGATGATTTTGTCTCGACTTACGTGCACCGTTTGGAAAACAGTGTTCCCAGATCAGCACTATTTAGTTGTGTAAAAAAGTTTACAGTATTAGTAAAATATTTAGTTGTAATTGTAGACATTTTAACATTTTCTTACAATTTATTTCCTAATTAATTTTTTTGAAGTTGCCCACAAGACCAGAGATATATGATTAAAAACTAACACTTTGTAATTAAAAAAACAAATTTTCAGTCCAAAAAACAAATAAATAGGTTTCAGTTCGCGCCGCTCTGTTGTCTCTTACCACGGTCCACGGTCACTAGCTCGTCTCTCGCGGATCAGTCTCGTTGCGTCTTCGGCGCTTCTTTCCGGGCTTGCTCTGACTCTCAGCTTGAACCCACCTTTGTTGTGCTCCAGCCTTTTCATATTCTTCTGCGAGGTTTCTCTCTTTCAGTCTCACTCACCCTCAGTTCGTCTTTGTTACATATTGGTTGTTGTAACAAGTCTGTTCTGTTAGTTTGGAGGGAGGATATAACGATCTCTGTTAATAACGAGAAGCAGAATAGGCTAGTAACCACTGAGAGTATCGGTTTATTGTAAATGCGTCTTAGTGAAATCATCACCTTCTTGTACTCCTTTTCCACGTTATAGTCTTCGTCTTGCAGACTTGGGTTTGATCATCTGATTTGGTAGGTGAAGATTTTCATCTGAATCAAGTCCTTTGAGTTGGCAAAAAAAAAAAAAGGAATCAAGTCCTTTGCATTCAAATTTTAAATAGGTGGAACGCAAAAACACAATTGTTACGGCAAGTACAGAAGCTTGTAATTTGATTACCTTTAATTTTATTGACAACCTTTTATGAAAAATTTCATGTTTCCTTAGTTCAAGAATATCATTTTTTTAAAAAAAATGGGTTCTCTGTTTTTGGGCTCTGAAATATGTTCAATAGTTGTCGTATCCTATATCTGATGTTGATTAGTTTTGAAAGTTGTAATATACATTTTTCTTCTTGGAGTTTTTGGAGACTTTATTAGTACATATTGAAGGTAAGAGTATTCTTGGTGTTGTTTGTGATCTTCCATTGATGTTACTTATCATGTAAATTTCCCAAGGCCCAATCAGTCTTCCTTCTCATCATCTTGTACGACTCTCTCCTCCCAGTTGCACAAGACTAAAGCTTTGACGACACACGGAATAAGACGGTGTTTAAAAGTAGCTTCTCACGATCAGCTTTGAAGCAGAGCAAAAAGACGCACAAAAGAAGACGGTTTTTCAAGCTCCTCAATATTCCAGGTTTGTTTTTCTGCTGAAGTGGGCTGCTAGGTTTTTCTAATTTGGTTTTGCTCATGGTATACCTTTTTTGCGTCTGACCGTTCTTTGAACATAGATACGGAGTTTTGGATTTCGGGTTCTTTGTTTGTGGTGTTGGCCTCCTTTCAAAAAATTCAATTTTTGTTTTCATGTTTTTGGAACTCATTTGCAAATAAATTATTTCCTAGCGATTTTTATTTTATTTTCTTTGGTTTTTAATTGTGTTTTTCAAACAAAAGAATACTTTGTTTGAAAAATTATTTTGGAAAACAATTTGTCAAATCTGTTTCAAAGCCATAAAAGTGAAAAGTAGAGTCATACAGGCCCAAGTTTCCATATGTCTAATATATTATTATATACTATATCTGATTTTGATGAGTTGTGAATTTTTTTATGTATATACTTTTTCTTGGAGCTTTTGGAGACTCTTTGGGTGCATGTTAAGGAGTTGGAATATTGCCTTGTTTCTTTCAGATTGCTCTTCTTAAGAACATGGCTGCTGCTGGGGAAATTGGGGCTGCTGAATTCCTTCAGGTTTGCTTTTGTGCCTTATATCTGAATTCACTCAATGCCAGAGTTTCATATCATCATACAACACACCCACGTCTATTGTCTTTATGGGACCTTCTTAAACATTATATGGCTGTAATAAAATTTGTGGGTGGTGTGAGTGGGTTTGTAAATTTCAGTTTCGCATGCATTTCTCATTGACCAATTGAATAACATTTTATGTCTCAAGGTTTCAGTTTTATGTTTAATCTTGAAATATTTTAATATTTTAATTTAATGCTATTGTGTTTGTTTTTTGTGTCAATGGTTTCAGGGCACATGTAAACAAAGTCTGTTTTTTGTGAAGAAATCTCATTGGCAGAGGAGTAATTTGCTTTGGGGTGCAGTTTGGAGTAGAAATCAAGTATGGGGTTCCACTAGAAGAGCCTTATCTTTGAAGTGCCATGCTCAAACAAATCCTCAGGCTGTGGTTGCTGGGAGTGTCCGTAGTTCTGTAGATGATCAGTCTAGCTTAGTTGAGAAGCCTGCCTCGGAAGTTATTCATTTTTACCGGGTTCCATTTATCCAAGAAAGTGCAACTACTGAACTTCTCAAGGAGATTAAAACTAAAATCTCTGATAAGATATTAGACTTGCAAACAGAGCAATGTTTCAATATTGGGATTGAAGCAAAACTTTCAAGTAAAAAACTTCCCGTACTTAAATGGCTTCTTCAAGAAACATATGAACCTGAATCATTGCAAACTGAGAGCTTTCTTGAGAAAAGAAGGAAGGAAGGTTTGCGTACTGTTATAATAGAGGTTGGCCCTAGGTTCTCATTTACCACAGCTTGGTCAAACAACGCTGTTGCAATTTGCCGTGTATGTGGATTGACAGAGGTGACACGTTTGGAGCGCTCAAGGAGGTACTTGCTATATACCCAGGGTGATTTAGAAGATTTTCAAATCAATGAATTTGCCACAATGGTGCATGATAGAATGACCGAATGTATTTATATGCAGAAGCTAACATCTTTCGAGATATTAAGCGTGATCCAACTAATGTTGAATTGTTTGATATTGCACAATCCAACAGTGAACATAGCAGGCACTGGTTTTTTACTGGAAAGATTACCATTGATGGGCAACCCATGGATAAGTCACTGATGCAGATTGTGAAAAGAACTTTACAAGCAAATCCAAATAACTCAGTTATTGGATTTAAAGATAACTCCAGTGCAATTAGGGGTTTCCCAGTGAAGCAGTTGCGACCAGTTGGGCCTGGGTCAGCTTGTCCATTAAACCTGACAGCACGTGATCTAGATATCTTATTTACAGCTGAAACTCATAATTTTCCATGCGCAGTTGCTCCTTATCCAGGTGCAGAGACAGGTGCAGGAGGTCGCATTAGGGATACACATGCCACAGGAAGGGGTTCTTTCGTTCAGGCAGCTACAGCGGGTTATTGTGTTGGGAATCTCAACATGCCTGGGTCTTGTGCTCAATGGGAAGACTCATCATTTACTTATCCTTCAAATTTGGCATCACCTTTGCAGATCCTCCTGGATTCTAGTAATGGTGCATCTGACTATGGCAACAAATTTGCAGAGCCTTTGATTCAAGGCTTTTGTAGGACTTTTGGAATGAGACTTCCGAGTGGGGAAAGGTGGGAATGGTTGAAACCAATAATGTTTAGTGGAGGCATTGGACAGATTGACCATATTCACATATCAAAGGGGGAGCCTGACATTGGAATGTTAGTTGTTAAGATTGGAGGCCCTGCTTATCGCATTGGCATGGGAGGTGGGGCAGCCTCGAGCATGGTCAGTGGCCAGAATGATGCAGAGCTTGATTTTAATGCTGTACAACGTGGGGATGCTGAAATGGCTCACAAATTGTATCGTGTGGTTCGTGCTTGCATAGAAATGGGAGAGAAAAATCCAATTATCAGCATTCATGATAAGGGGGCTGGTGGGAATTGCAACGTTGTGAAGGAAATTATATACCCAAAGGGTGCTGAAATAGATATCAGAGCAGTTGCTGTTGGTGATCACACAATGTCTGTTCTCGAAATTTGGGGTGCTGAATATCAAGAGCAAGATGCAATCTTGGTGAGGCCTGAAAGTCGTAACCTTTTACAGTCAATCTGTGATAGGGAAAAGGTATCAATGGCTGTGATTGGTGCTATTAATGGTAGCGGATGGGTTCTTTTAGTTGATTCCTTAGCAACTCAGATGTGTCAATCAAATGGACTTCCTCCTCCTTCCCCTGCCGTGGACCTGGAATTGGAGAAGGTACTTGGTGACATGCCTAAAAAATCTTTTAATTTTTCCCGTGTTGTTTATGAGCAAAATCCATTTGATCCAGCTTCAATGGTCACAGTAATGGATTCTTTGAAGCGGGTATTGCATTTGCCATCTGTTTGCTCAAAGCGCTTCTTGACAACAAAAGTTGATAGGTGCGTTACTGGCCTCATTGCACAGCAGCAAACTGTCGGTCCTTTGCAAATTTCTCTTGCTGATGTTGCAGTTACTGCTCAGACTTTCACTGATGTGAC
>JANTPZ010006722.1:0-14268 GCA_025593235.1 Vachellia pachyceras | reverse complement strand
GAATCAATTATGTATGTATTTATAAATAAGTGTTATTTATAAATAAATAGTTATTTTACAAATATGAGCAGGAGACAGAATTAATGCTCATCAGCTAATTTCGCAAGCAAAAGTCAACTTAGAATGCTCTACGCGTCAGCCAAGTCTAATAACATCCTACTGAGAAAGTAGAAAATCTGCGTGCGCGCACAATGAAATTGAGTGAGAGGCATCGCACTATAATAAGTAGCATATATTCATTTCATAATAAATATGTAAAAACGTCTAGAATACAAGAAAAAGCACAGAATTTGCACCAACCCTGGATCAAGCATGGAATTAATAATGTAGAAATATTCATTTCATAATTGAGTTCTTTATAATAAAGTGCCTTTTCCATGTGGCGCAAACATTATCGTGCTGGCATTTATTCTAAGTGAACAGAAAAATAACATATTGAGAAATCAAAGTTTGCTAAGAAAATTGGCACCACCCATTATATTATTATTATTACTCTTTGTAGGCATTTTTAGAGTTTAAACTAGACTCGGTAAAACAAGCTTTAGCCACGAGTTGAGTCGATTCAACCCAAAAAAATGCAGCATGCGAAAATGCGGGTAGCACTAGTCCAGACCGTATAACCAATGGCTTATATTTTTTTAAAAAAATAACTTTTAAAATATATATTTTTTAAAAATCAAATCATCATGAGTCACATAACGCATAATTTTATGTATTTGTTTCAATATTTTAATGTTATTGTTATTTATGTATAAAAAAATTTTAAAAAATATGTAAGATTAACATACATAAAATTTATTGAAGATTTTATAGTTGTTTGATAATATATTAAAGTTTATTCCAAAAATTTTTTTTGAAGTTAGTTAACTTCATGTTAATTATTTTTGTAAATATTTACTTTGTTTGCTAAATTGCTTACAAATATACATTGAAAATTAAAAAAAAAAGATTACAAAATAAAATGGCAGATTGACTAGCTAGAGCTGAGGTGTTTTGTGGGTTGTATAGGCTCGGCCTGTTTAACCCAAGGGTTGAGACGAGTCAACCCTCAACCCAATGGTTGGGCTGTATTACTGCCACTAGTTTAGACTATCAATTAGACAATTATTATAATGGACACCATTTATACACAATAAAAATGTGTGGAAATTAAGAAAGGATATCGCTAAAATAAAGCAGCTTGATATTTTAATATAGAGGTGACTGTCCTATATGTAATGAAGAGACAAACTAAAGCCAAAACAATTCATTAATAGAATGCATATAGAACATGATTTTCCTTTTTCATGTAAGCTAGGAAAAAAAAAAAGTAGAGAGATATAATGAAGAGATGAAAACAAAGCCAAGATAATCCCAAACGTATGTCATGGGTGATGAAAAAGAAGCTAATATGATAGTGGAAAGTGGAATGTGGAAAGTACATGATGATGATGATGTGAGAAGGAGATGATTTATGGATGAAGATGAACTAGAGAAGGAAAAGGTAAAAAGGGAAACAAAACAAAAGTCCTTCAAGTGGAACCTTTTTTTATTCATAAAGGGAAGCTAAACTTGAAAGAAAAGTTACAGGATGAATTGAGGGCTATTCCTTCTACAAAAGTTTTGTCAAGAAAGATGTATTCCCTACAACCTAATGGCACTTCTGGTAGAATACAAAAGGTCGAACTCCCTGCATGAGCTTCCCGTGCTTCAAGTGGAACTTTAAAGGTAGCTTCTAATTAACCGTATCAACACACATTGACTTGAGTTAAAGGAGTTTTGGTCCTTTACACTTAAACTCTTAATGTAAATGCCGGAAATGTATTTAAAAGAGTTATTCTAATTGAGTTCAACAATACTAAAATATGACTCAATCGTATAGTTAAACAAAAAAAGAAGAGGAGAAAGAAAAGAAAGTTTATTCCTACTCAAACTCTGGATTGCTCTTTCAAGAATACATGGAAATAGAAGGAATCTCGGAAAAAAAGTATATTCTTTTGCTAAAAATATATGTAATCTAATTCGAGACAATCTTTTCTTGAAAACTCGAAGGCTGAGAAAGAAAGTTAGAAAGTCTCTTTGTATATAATAATTGCGTGTGACAAGCGAAAATGGCAAAAGAGGTTGCTGGTGGGTTTCCGTAGAAGCATGCCAGTTAAGTAGTAGGCATTGCCTCATTGGCCTCGTTTGACTAGGCTTACAGAGAGCCAAACACACGTTGACAACAGTATTTTTTGTAAAATAAGATAATCTCATTTACATATTTACCTCGATTTACGTAAAAGTACTTATCTACCGCGTTCCCAAATGGGTCTTAAGTTGAGGAGTTATGGTAGGGCAGATGGTTCAAATTGCCTAAGAAGGATTAGAAATTAAGCATGTATGGTGAAAGTGATATGTTCGATGTAACAGAGAAAGCTTCATGAACAACCCAGAATATTCGGATATCACTGGCAATACATACATAGGGTCATCTATGATGTTGGATTCGGAGCACTAGTCGAAATCTGTGGTTTTCACTAAACGTAATAGTCATCATTGGCCAGTGGCCACACACATACAGGATTAAGTTTATGTGAAGCCTTTTGAAGCTTCTTTTTTTTTTGGTAAACAAACTGTAGGAAGGTGATTGGGCTCACCCACGATCCAAAGGCAGGGCACCTAACTCATGATCCACTGGAGCCTATCCCTGTGGGCAAGAGAGCAAGACAAGCAAACCCTTTCAGATCTGGCCACACAGGTAGGTCAACCCAACTTCACTAAGTTGCGGAGATGCCTTCTCAAGCACCGTGACTGGAACCACAACAAAGTGACCTTCCCCGGGATCAAACCCTCTCTTTTAGGTGAGAGTGCTGACCCAATTCCTTCATCAGTTGAACCCACGGACGATGGGTTGAAGCTTCTTTGCTCAAATAGGTCGAGACAAGTTTTCAATAATGACAAATTGATATTCTTGATCGAGTGGCCTACAAGAAATTCATCGTCTAATGATATTCTTCGGCCTCAAAAAAAACATTTTTTTAATACTAGTGATTGTTGAAAATCCGGTAAGCAATGGATATAAGATCAGGATTAAAAATTTGGACAATTAAAAATAAAAAAATAGCAGAAGATAACGTGCTTTGAAACCCCCTTATGCGAAGGATAAAAAAATCTACATACAACAGTTAGATTTACATTTATATATATAACTTTTAGATTAAAATATTAAATTGGTTAATGAATGATATCGATCATAATAAATATTATATCAATGGATTATAGAAATTTGAGTCATAATTTCAGCCATAATAAAAGTAGCAAGGGAATTTTTTTTCATTACGGTTAAAATGCAAATTCACTCTGAAGGTTTTCATTTAAAAATGTGAAGCAGTCGGAAGTTTTTTTTTTAAGTGTAATGTTATCTATAAATATTAAAAAGGGAGCAATGTTGTCCTAACCGGTAAAGATGTCGATTTTAACCTTTAATTTTTCCTTTTGACCGACTTATTTGCTGACATGGCTCCCTTATCTCCACTCGTAATTCACCTGTCATTTAATTATATCACTTTTTGAATTTAATATATGAGTTAGTTAATTTTTTTAGAGATTAAATAATCTAATTAACCTTGATCATTTTTTTAATACTAATTTACTTGTCTTATAGAATAATATATAATTTAGTGTATATATAAGTATTTCAGAATACATGTTATAATTAAGTAATTTATATAACATTTTCAATCACTTCAAAAGAGTTAATTGATTCTTGTGTTAAAGGATCAGATGCATTATTATAATATTTTAAAAATGAAATGTCAATTCTTCCACAACAAGCTCATGACTTGTAGACAGCAACGCTCTCATCTTTCTATCATACCGAGATTTCTTGAGGGTATGGTTTTACGTTTGTTTATCATGAATTTGTTCTGGTTTACGAAATGGTTTATTGAAGTTTTCTTAATGATGCATCATTCAACCTAAATCCATGATATTTCTAAGTTTTCTTATTATGTAGTTGCGCTGTTCAAAGATAAATGCACTTGACATGAAATCATTTCTCAGTGTCACGGTGCAATCAGAAAATTTATTTTACATAATGCACTATAAATTATATATATATCATACTATAAGATTCTTGATGTTGACAACATATATCTTATGGAAATATATTTATTAGTTATTTATCACCAAATTTCTCGTATTGGTAGTAGTGAAATTGAGATCCAAGCTCTACTAAAATATGGATTACTTTCCTGTCTAATAGTCCAACTTTTGGTTAATATTAATTTTGCTTGGATTTTTTTTATACACTTCTTATTTGGGTTTTAAATGCGTCAATACTTCTTTGTTCTTGTCATTTTTTAAGCGTCTCAAATTTTGACACCGCTAGAATTGAACGTCAGCCCGATAAAAAATTGCATATTACATTTAAGATATAACATTGCGTACCTATTTAGAAAAATGGTAGTGATGTACTTTTATAGTTTACAAAGTAAATATATGAAGAAGATTATCTTGTATCCATTTCAAAACGTGATAGATAAGTACTTTTACGTAAGTCGAGGTAAATATGTGAAGGAAATTATCTTATTTTACGGAAAAACACTGTTGAACGTGTGTTTAAGGAGTTCAAACATTTATCCAAACGCACCTATACTTGTGAAGTTTATTGCTACTCTCATCTGCCCTAATAATGTGTGGTTTGAAAATCCATCGCGGGAAATGGATTTACGGATTATGAGAAGAATTTATAAAATTTAAGAATAATTTATGAATTTTGAGATATTTTTTGTCTTGCCTTACGTGCATCGTTGGTCCAATATGCACAATAAATGCCCAACTGAGTTTTAAATGTGCCAATAATTTCTGATCATTTTCTTTTTTTTTTTCTGGCCAACAATTTCTGATCGTTTTCAGAGTTTTAATGTATAAAGCTTTGATTTTGCAATGTTAGAATTGAATGTGGGTAAGCAAAAGTTGTTGAACCATTTAGTATTAAAAGCGACGTGTCTTATTTCAAAAAGTCAACAACACTCCTATATAAAACTCATATGGAAGCGACTTTGTTTATAAATAGTAAAAATTATCGGTTGAGAAAAAAAAACAACATAATTGACTTTAATTTCTATAAAAATGTTTTTATTTTTATGTTGCTGAAAGGACACCGAATTGACATGTGGCAAGCATCTGCCAATTTTGCTAATTTCTTGCCCTGTTCAATTCATTATCACTTTCTTTTTAATAAGAAACTGCAATGTGCATCAAATTTTTATGTCTATGAATAATTATTATAAAACAGATAGAAGTAAATAAACGACAAAAAAATAAATATTATCTCTGTCATTTGTGTTTATACCCTATACATTCTAAACATATTTTAGTTGATATTTTTATTTTTTTATAAAAAATTTTTAGACTACTTTTTTCATGATTGCATCAAATATTGCATTTTTCAATTCCTTTCTACGTTCAGATTATTTTCATTGGCCCTATTTGAAAACGCGGTAAAGAGTTACTCTTATGTAAAATGAGGTAAATATATGGAATAGATTATTTTATGTTACAAAAAAACACTGTTTAATATGTGTTTAGCTTTTAGAAACGTTGTTTAACATGATAATTGAGATATATATAGATATATTTAGTAATTGCTTATCATGTGAAACACGCACTTATCAGTCTTGTGTGTAAAGGCCACATCGTGAAGGATCCTGAATTTATGAGCTTAACATTTCAATTAATTCATTAATAATGATGACTCGGATCTATCGTTAAAACTATATACTGATTCATTTTAAACAGCTGTCATCCCAAATCCTAAAAACTACCACCTCCTATTATTAATTCGGCAGTTAGTTGTCCTTGATTAAAAAAAACCAAATAAATTATATCATATATTGATTCATATTAAATAGCTATCATGCTAAATCCTATAAAGACTCCATTTGGTAAAGCCGTGAAGAAGTATTTTTATACAAGTTGAGGTAAATATGTGGATGAGATTATTTTGTTTTAAGGAAAATATTGTTAAACATGCTTTTGGGGTGGTAAAAACGTCAAACGGTCACTTTACGTACTACACTTCCAGTTACTAATATACTTGTCACTAATCAATTGATGGTTTTGGAAGATTAAAAAAATTAAATGAATTAATAACATCATATTTTAATTGAATAGTTGTCATGCTAAATCCTAAAAACTACTATATAAAGTTCTTCATACAAGGTGCAGTTAATTTTTTTTTGTAATTAAGGAAAATTAAATAAATTATTTAAAAATATTTATATATTATTATATTATATGTTAGTTCATAAAACCGATAGATTGATTTAGATAAAAATAATTGACAAAATGCTTTAAAATAATTTATTTAAATTTTATCATGTTGCCAAAAAAGAAAAAACGACTCATTCTATCACAAAACCATGTAACAAGAGTTCTTTTTCAATAAGCACGTACTGTTTTTGAAAAAAGTAAATAAATAGTATTTCAGGTAATCGTGATTTTAAGTTTTTCTATTGTAATTTGACAACTCTCCTTGAAATAATTTTTTTTGCTATAGAATTTTTTAGTGCCCGAACGACGAATATAAAATTACACACACAGATATAAATATATATATATATATACTGCTCTTCATTTTTCAAATCAGAATCACTTGCCTTCTATTATAAATCTCTTTTTCATTAAGCTTCACTTGTTTCCCTCTCTAGTCCCAATCCAACCATCGTTTCTTCTTCCAAAATCCCCAATTCCCTTGCTTCCGTTGGTTTCTGTATCTCCGATTGCTCCCAGAAACCTCTCATTAATATTTTCCCTTCAAAGAAAATTTTCTGCACCTTCAGCTCCGAAACTCAGGCCTTCATGCACTCTGTTTTTTGATTTATTCTCTATCTCAGATTGTATATCACCATGATTCTCCACAATCCATTCTTCCTATTCATTCTTATCATGTTTCTGTTGCATATAACTCGTGTGGCTCTGTTTAAGACTGGATTGATGTACACCGTGAAGAAATGTTGGAGAACCATTGAAGATAGATTTTATGTTTACCAGTGCTTCAGAGTCCCAGAGCTCAACGAAGACATGCTGGAGAATCCGCTTTACAGGAAGGTCTCTCTCTATCTGCATTCTTTGCCTTCCCTTGAAGATTCCGATTTCACCAACTTGATCACCGGCAAGAAGAACAACGATATCGTTCTCTGCCTTGACCCCAATCAAACCGTGGAGGACGATTTTCTCGGAGCTAGAGTCTTTTGGTTCAATGAAGGAGACGAGAAATCCGAGTCAAACAGCAACAGGGCGTTCATCCTGAAGATCAGGAAAGCTGATAAGCGCCGAACTCTCCGTCCTTATCTTCAGCACATCCACACAGTCGCTGACGAAATCGAGCAGCAAGGACAACGGGATTTGAGGCTATTCATGATCACCGACCCTATTGGCTGCGGGAAAGGACGGTGGAGATCCGTCCCGTTCACGCATCCCTCGACTTTCGACACCATCACCATGGAATGCGACCTCAAAAACAGAGTGAAATCCGATCTCGAATCGTTCCTCAAGGCGAAGCAGTACTACAACCGACTCGGTCGCGTTTGGAAACGGAGCTTCCTCCTCTACGGCCCTTCAGGCACGGGGAAATCGAGTTTTGTCGCCGCGATGGCCAATTTTCTCTGCTACGACGTGTACGATATGGATCTCTCGAAAGTCCCAAGCGATTCGGACCTGAAATCCATGCTGCTCCAGACGACTGCGAAATCAATCATCGTCGTCGAAGACCTCGATCGGTTCCTTATCGAGAAATCTAAGGCGGTGAGCCTATCGGGGATTCTGAACTTCATGGACGGGATTCTCACCTCGTGCTGTGCCGAGGAGATGATCACGGTGTTCACGATGAACAGCAAGGAGCACGTGGATCCGGACGTGCTCCGTCCGGGTCGGGTCGACGTCCACATCCAGTTCAGCCTTTGCGATTTCCCGGCGTTCAAGACGCTCGCAAGTAGCTATTTAGGGGTGAAGGACCACAAGCTCTTCCCTCAAGTGGAGGAGATGTTTCAGAAGGGAGCGAGTCTGAGCGCGGCGGAAATCGGCGAGTTGATGATCGCAAATCGCAACTCACCGAGTCGGGCGATTAAATCGGTCATCGGCGCCTTGAAAACAGACGGCGATGGGAGGGGGCGCGGCGGGAAGATCGGATGGCAGTTAGGGGACCGCGCTGGGGACGGAACGGAGGAACCGGATGGAGTTGTGTGCGGAGATGGTTTCCATACGGTTAGGGATTTACGAAGACTGTACGGTTTCTTTAGATCAAAGAACCACAGAAAATCTCAACCGTTGTTGCTAGGGCGATGATGGGCTGGGGCGTTATTAGGGATGATAAGTCAGTTAACTTAACAAATAGGCTTATTAGAGGTATAAGCTGGGTGGGGAATTGAAGGGGTTAGTGTAATTAAGGAGGGATTAGCAAGTGAAAGGCAAAGAAGCCGTTTTGTTTTGTTTGTTTTTTGTGTTGAAAATTGAATTACATTTATTGGTTGGATGTAAATTGATCTCCTTAATTAAAGGGCATTTATAAATCATAATTGACACATGAGCATATGCGTCAAATATTGATTTCTCCAAACTAAGACAAATCTTATCTTTGTGGTGTTGTACATATTGGAAAAAGAGGATCGGAATCTTCTTGTACATGTTAGTGGCAAAAACAGTTAAACACAAAGTATACATCTTACTGTTATCCTACATGATTAGTCAGTGACACACTTGCGCTCACACACACGCACACTTGCACACATCAATCACCATTTATAATGTATGTCTGGGAAGGGATTCTTAATCATATTACACGTAAGTCGAGATAAAATCCCTCTTTTGAAATCAGTAAAATCGTTCTCCCAATAGATTTCTAATCACACACTGTTATAACCTGTCGCCACAGATTATTTATTTGAAAAAAATCATGAGAATAGTTGAGTTCAACTTCAAAGGATAAAAAGAGACGTGTTGTTCTGTACTTAATTCAGGTTACGTAAAATGTATTTGTAAGTTTCAAGTATTGTATTACTCGTATTAACCTTTTTACTTATGAAGGGTGAGAGGCCCATTTTGAAGTCACCCCAAGGCACTTTTTCAAGGCATAATCAACTTCACACTCGAACCCATACATCTCCATCAACAGAATCAACCCAAGAAGCGAGAGAGAAGATGATCAGAAAGAGAGATTATAGCGCACAGAGGATCCATGAATTTGTTTAAACTGGAGGGATGAAGAAGCATCAAATCATATGATCGTGTGTTTCTTCCATATTCTCACTCTTAACTCGTTTTATTTCCAAAGTCGTCCACTGGTTAGTGGGTGGGCTGGGCATCTTCTCTGGTGTAAAAAGGGCGAATAAACAATGTGGATGTTTGGAAAAGCTTCTAAACACTCCAAAAATATGTTTAACAGTGTTTTTCCGTAAAATGAGATAATCTCCTTCACATATCTACCTCATAAATAGTAAAAGTACTTCTCCACCATTTTACCAAACGAATTCAATAATCCATAAAGCGAATTCAAATGAGCATAGTTGCAATATTTTATTTGCTCTCACTTGTAAGTTGCCTTTGTCCCCTTTGTCCCCCACCCAACCACATCATTATTATCGTTGGCATCGAATAGAGAGCTTGACGTGTCAAATTTTCAGGATTTAATTAAGACCTTGTTCTATATCCAGCGACCGTTTCACCCGTCTTTATTATTGCAAGACGTCTTCAACCAAATTGATCGCCAGATTGAAAAAAATGGTATAAACCTACAGATAAATATATAAAAAAAATTATTTTATTTTATAAAAAATATTGTTAAATGTATCTTTAGGTGCTTAATTATACTATACAATGTTCCTGTTAAGTTAAAAAAAAGTAAAAACATATATGATTATCGGACTTGTTTGGAACAATGTTTCCAAAAGTCAAACGCATGTTTAATAGTGTTTTTCTGTAAAACGGGATCATCCCCTCCATATATTTTACCTTGACTTGTCTAAAAGTAATTCTCTACTGTGTTTCTAAAAGTAATTCTTTACCGCATTTTTAAACAAACACAGCACCAACTGAAACAGGAATAGGTGGCAGGTGATTTGTCATTGCCTATCTCTTTCTCGATGAATGATACCATTACCATGGTTGTCGCCGGGCTTGCCAAACATTATGAAGAACTGTAGAGTTTCTCTGAGCGATGATGTTACAAAATTATGTTGGTGTAAATTCTGAATAAAAATTTTCTCAAATAATTATTTTATAAATCGTAAATTATATTAAAAATAATTTTAACCGTTAATTTAAATAAGTCGAAAGTAGAAAGTCATGATTTTTTTTCAAAAACTAATTTTTTTAACTTTTTATAAACAATTCTTTTAAATCTATTCTTTAAAATTACTTCTTACCACATTTTTTAAAAAATTATTCTTTTTTTTAGTGGAAGGGGAAATATATTAACAAAATATACATAGTACAAAACACAACCAACTATGTTAGAATGTCAATGGGATGAGAGAGAGCACTGGCATTCGTGGTGTGATTAACATAAGTACTAACAGCAATAATAATAGATTCAGGGGTGACAAAATGTTCTTATTTCTATTACTCCAGAGTTTCCAGTAAAAAGTGCCAAAGAAGAGCTGCCAGTGGGTTCCCATGCAACGTGGATTAAGGTTCACAAAAGCCATTTTTGAAATGGCTTGTTAAAGAAGAGCTGGAGCCTACAAGGGAAGATCACTTTGAGCCAGCAGCTTTTTGCAATGGGACATTGCCTGAGAATGTGATCAAGAATAATTCAACCACCCCCTAATTTATCATACGAGTGGACTTGGCATCGATGCGGGGCAACCTGTGATTTATGGGGTCTAGGCCTGTACAATGCATACTTGATATGGGCTGCCAAAGCTCCATCCAATTCAAACCCGTGATGAATATTTTCTATTTTTAAAAAATTAGTCCAAAATTTATCAGTTTTTTAAAAAATTATATTATAATATACTTCATAATTGTACATTACGTATTGTAAATTGATCTGACGTTGTATTAAATGGGCGTAACAAGGCCTGACATGAGTGAGGTTGGGAATCCCTATTTTCTATGCGTGGAGCACTTCGACACGCACATGCACAGACGCTGACTTTGTATTTATTTCTTTTTTTTGGTGAATAACTTTGTATTTATTTCGAATCTGAAAGGAGAGCAATCATACTCATATAGATCTTACGTATCTTCTGCCACATCGCTACATTCTAGAATGCTTTGCATTCATCATTATACTCGTACAAGTTTTTCTCTGAATTTGCAAGGTATTTTTAAATATATATTAAATATAAGAAGTTAAAATTACACCATCTTCATTCTTTTAAACACAGTTTCCTTAATGATATACATAAATTAAATTAAGATAAAATCATCTTGAAATCTGTAAAAATTATGTCAAAATTTATAAAAACTGTATCAAAATTTGTAAAATCATCTTGAAATCCGTAAAATATCTCAAAATCTGTAAACTCATTTCTTCTAACAGAATTCATAAACATACACCCTATCAGTCTTTATCCTATCTTGTAGTAAAGGTGAGAAACACCCATTAACTTTTCTTAATAAAAAAAGAAAAATTTAGTTTTAGGTCCTAAATAAGCAACATATTTAAAGAATGATCACATGGATAAAAATATTTAATGAGATGTTCTAATTAACAACATAAGATCCTTGTATTGACAGCATCTGTGTTGACAACTCCTCATGTTGTCAATATGATATTTCATTAAATATTTTCATCTATGAAATCATTTTTTTAAATATATTTTTTATTTGAAATCTAAGACTAAATTTCTACCGTTAACACCGTTAATAAATGTTACGTACGAAAATATTGTACCATTACGGCTAAATATGTCTGCTTTAAGTTTACTTAAGTTGATCGTAGACTCTTACATGGAGGATGACCTGGCAAAGAAAATGTCTTATACACCTCTCTCCTCTTCTATCTCTCTCCACCGGCCACGCTCTGACCTAATACGTGAAAATAATGGAAAAATGTTTTTACGTGAAAGAGATTATTTAGATTTATAAAAAACATTGTTGAATGTATGTTTGAGGAGTCTAAACACTCTTTTAAACAGATACTCTGTGCATATTTGGGAAAATAGTGCAGGGAAGTTAAGACAAAAAGCGTTTCGAAATCCATAAAAACATCTCAGAATCTGTAAACTCATTTCTCACAACGGATTCTCAAACACACATATATTGTAAATGCAAATAACCTTGCACATTATGTGAGTATCATTCTCCAATTAATTTGTCAATTAAGGATTTATTCTTGATTCTCCCTAAATTTTGTGCTTGTTTGTTTATCACAGTAGAATCACGTTGCATACAAGTCAAGACAACTCCTCTTACATATTTATCTTGGTTTGTATAAAATCATTTTCCCAACGGATTCCTAAATACGCACCTTATCTCATGTGTAGGTAATTTCCCTAAATTTGGAAACTTCACAATAAATCCCCTAAACTCTTAACATTGCCGCAAATAAATTCTCTATTATATTCGCGTTATTCATTACCTATTTGGATGCATATATCTTAAAATTTAGAGGATTATCTACATATAACTCAAAGTTTGAAGGGGCATATACACCTAAACTAAAATTGAATGAGGCATATAATTTATGATCGGGTCCAAAAAGACTTGAAAAATTTGAGGAGTTCATTGCTACGTTTTAAAAATTAAGGAGCTTATTTATTCATGAGTCAAAGCCAAGAAAGGTTTTTTGTGATATAGCCTATAGATGCTATACTTTTTATTTGTTTAGGATGAATGAACACGGTACTAGGTTTCATCCATATCCGTTGGAAACAAAGCCCCCTTTTTTGTTTGGTTATTTTCAATCGTTAATTTCTAATCCTCATAATCTGCTTTTGAATTCAAAATTGCTTACCCTGGAATTTATTGGCCATGCAAAAAGGATCTTACTACAGCTTGGTTCAAATTCCTCCAATGCACACTCTTTTTCAGCCTGTCCCAATCCTACTGGTTTTTTTTTTTTTTTGCCAAACAATCCTACTGGTTTTGCACTCACATTTTAGCCATCTGAGTATAAACACTTCATGATCAAGTATCACAAGTTCCTGCTTTTTTACTACATCTATTGATTAAACGAATTTTATAAACTTGTTCATTTTTACGGCAGCAAATTAAATGTGCTCTAGTAAGCCAGCAAATAAATTAATACCTTTACGTGGGCTTACCTTTTCAATTTTAGCATGTATAGTAGTCAACAAAGACATTAAAATGATAAAAAAACCTTACCGTGTATGTATTAACAAGTATTTTTCTTGAAAAGTATGCATATAATAACAATGATTTTCTTCTTTTTTTGGGGTCATTTTGTGAGAAACTGAGAATGACTAAAGTGAATTAGTGACCGTTTTTTCGGTTCTTTAATGACTTTTTTACCAGTTGAAGTAAACGTAGATATGGCTCTTAAAATAAAGGGACATCGCTCTGTTTCTCTGTTTCTTCTCTTTAAGCTTAGAATGATTTCATAGGGCCTCATTGCTCCGATAACTAGAGCAAGTTTATACTCAGCAACCTTAACCTCTCCGGAAAATTTAATTGCTCAGAAGGATTCTGAAACTTTCAAGTTTCAAGCCAAAAGTCTTTAGCTTTCTTCAGGTTTCTCTTCTCCTCTCTCCCTGCCTTATTTGGTTTGAATCCGCTTCTTTTCTTTTTTGGTGTTATTTCTGGGTATTCGATATATCTATCTGAGCAATCCTCAATTCACACTGCTCATTTTTCATCCACAATAAAGCCCGGTAAGATGGGCAAGTTGTAATAATATATTAAGTACTCAAAAACCAAAACTCTGGTTTCTTTTTCACCAGCCCACGAAATTTGAACAGGCTCAAATTTAAGTCTGATTTCTTTGTCTGCAGTATCATCATTAATCAGTGACGAATGAAGGCTTTTTTTTTCCCTTTTAAATTTACATAGCAGTTTTCGATATGAGCATCTCATTAGTCCAAAAGGCGAAACAAATAAGTGAATGATTCTGAATCTAATGGAACTTATCTAATGATACTGAACTGAAGCTGGGGAAAATTTCTACTGAGAGGTCAACATTGAAGATGAACTTGAAGATTTCAAGATTGAAATTCAAAAGTGTTTTTGTGTATGGATCGGATCAGATCAGATCACAAAAGGAGCTTAAGTAACCTTTCCAAGAGGAACTCTTTGGGTAGTCAAACACTGGAGCCTCTCCAATCATTTTATTGCCCTATAACT